>CM034153.1:716435881-716515141 GCA_019776745.2 Taxus chinensis | reverse complement strand
ATTACCTCCCCCACGCGACAGTCGTAGGTGGGATGTGCATGTAACTGTCCGTACTCCTGTGGGGTATGGAAAGAGCTAACGTTATATAGGAAGTACTCCCCCAGCGTAAGGCATTGAAAAACATCTACTAAGGGGTCGGAGGTTGGGATGTTATCTGCGGGAAAGGAAGTAATATTTGTAATGGCGGTTTCATTGGTTGAAGGTGTAGGTGCGTTGGAAGTGGATGGCTGGGTTGGATGAATGGGTGTCTTGACTGGTACAAGCACATCATTAGGGCGATACAACATATTGCAAGTTTTGAAGGGGGGAGGATCAACTTTTACGGTGTAGGACTTCCCTCGTACTCAAATTTTATGCATCTATGTAAAGTGGAGGGAACACATCCCATAACCCAGATCCAAGGGTGGCCTAACAACATATTGTATTGGAACTCTCCCTCAAGGACATAGAAGAGTTCAGGTAAAGTGCGTGGTCCTACACGAATGTTAAGGATCACGGTGCCTAAGGTAGAAGTAATAGCATCATTGAATGACCGCAACATGATGGGGTTGGCACACATGAAACTAGAAGGGATATTCATTTGTTGGAAGGATTTGAAGAGATGATGTTTAGGCTAGCACCCCCGTCAATAATAACACGACGTACCCGAATATCCCGAACGTACGCTGAGATGAAAAGAGCAGGGTCAGGATCTTTGGCACCGAAGTCAATAATTTCATCTTCGGAGAAACTGACAGCAGCGGCTTGCTGTACAAAGATAGATGTGGTTGGGGAGATAGATTGTTTGGTGAGTGAAGCAACGTGATTGGGTGTTAGAATAGAGGTAACGGGAAAGGTTTCATTAGGTAAAACTTCTATCCCTTGAAGGATTTCAATGAGAGCTTGTCGATGAGATTCAGAAGTCTGAATGAGATCATACAGTGTCATTTTTACAGGTGATTGGTGAAGCTGTTTGATCATAGTTCGGTGGGCAATGCCATTAGAGACGGGATAGGCGGGGTCCGCGAATAACCACTTTAGGTGGTGGTGCAATCGGGATGGTGGACGGAGAAAAGAGATGCCGTAGGTGTGTTTTCTTTCACTTTCCCATTGTTTTTCTGCCCTCGAGTAGCAACACTAATCATATTGATCTCGTGAATACGAGAGGAGGAAGATGGTAGGGATAGGTCATGGTTTTCGAGAGGTGGGGCTGTAATAATGATAGATCTTGGTGAGGTGGGGACAGGTGGTATAGGAGAGGGAATTGAAGCTAAAGGTCTCTCTCTTCGGAAGTTGTCTTTCTTAACTTTTCTATCTGAGAGAGGTGACGGACGAAGTATGGCTTTCAACGCTTTGCATCCCTCTACGTCATGTCCTGGTGTGCGGTGGTAAGCGAAAATTTTAGACTCATCGTAACCTATAGGTCGAGGTTTAGATGGATCATAAGGTCTAAGTGGGGGTAGGGAAATGGTCGCATTCTCTACCAACATAGCAAGGATTTTTGCGTAAGACCCTTTGAGTGGGTCAAAGTCAGAGGAAAATGAGGCTATTGACTGGGTCAATTCTGGTGATGATGTGGTGTGGTTGGTTTGTATGGGGGGGTGGTTTAGCCAAGGAGTTTTGATAATGGGTTTAACTAAACGTGGCTTCTTTGACGCAGAAGCTAGGTTGGATGATGAGGCCACAGATGATGTGGTATCAGAAAACAACCACGGAGAAATAGGAGTGACAGAAAACAAATCTTTTGATGATGGAATTTGTTTAGGGTTGATAGGTGGACAGGATACGCGGGGTGACGGTGTTGCTATACCTTTGGATTTTTGTATGGGTACAGAAGGCATAGGTCGTTTTAAAGAAAACGTAGGAGGTATGATATATTGATGCAAGGTGGAGGGATGAGGTCCCAATATGGAAGGTAGGTGTGACGATGACGGTTTTGATTGTGATAGAGGCATGGATTGAGTTGGTCTCCTAAGTGGAGGGGCGGCTTTATTTTTGGATAAATCTAGTCGCTTAGGCAGGTGTGTTAGACTGGGTATTGGTGAGGTCCCAAGTGTAGGGGAAGATTTGGTTAAGCTGACAGAGGTGGATGAGATACTTGGTAGAGATGCGGGGGGTGATGATGAGGACATAGGCATTTTGAGTTTCTGTAAACACTTCGGGTATATGGTAGAGGTGTCTGGATTGGTCATCTGCATTGAGTAGAATAGGGGGTACTCAAACGTTCCCATAGGACTCGTCTATCTTCTGGAGAATGACAGTCTTCGGGTGTGAATTGGAATTTTTGCATGGAAGAAAGCTGGGTTGTGATTCCGGTCCATTGTGGGTGTGATACAGGGGGTGGATGAGGCACTGTATCAATAGGTGTTAAGACGTCAACCGGTCGCTGAAAAGATTTAGGCGATGAAGAACTAATAGGTAGGAGGGCATGTTTGAGAGGATCCGTCATGGTTAAAGAATTTGGTGATGTCGATGCAAAGGGGTTTCTCGTCTAAGGATGACAAAAGGAGTGGCGAGCCTTCCTCTTGTGCAGCAAGAGCAGTAGAGGGAGACGTTTGGGAAATAGATAGGTTAGATAACATCCGTTCGCAGTCTTGGAGGGATGTGGTGTAAGAAGGACTCATCTATGAGAAGAGAACTCTGGGCAGTTAACTCCTTATAGGGGTGATGATGAGGACATAGGCATTTTGAGTTTCTGTAAACACTTCGGGTATATGGTAGAGGTGTCTGGATTGGTCATCTGCATTTGAGTAGAATAGGGGGTACTCAACGTTCCCATAGGACTTGTCTATCTTCTGGAGAATGACAGTCTTCGGGTGTGAATTGGAATTTTTGCATGGAAGAAAGGTGGGTTGTGATTCCGGTCCACTATGGGTGTGATACAGGGGGTGGATGAGGCACTGTATCAATAGGTGTTAAGAGGTCAACCGGTCGCTGAAAAGATTTAGGAGATGAAGAACTAATAGGTAGGAGGGCATGTTTGAGAGGATCTGTCATGATTAAAGAATGTGGTGATGTCAGTGCAAGAGGTTTCTCATCTAAGGATGACAAAAGAAGTGGCGAGCCTTCCTCTTGTACAGCAAGAATGGTAGAAGGAGATGTTTGGGAAATAGATAAGTTAGATAACATCCACTCACAGTCTTGCAAGGATGTGGTGTAAGAAGGCTCATCTATGAGAAGAGACCTCTGGGCGGTTAATTCCTTGATGGGGTAAAGGAACGGTAAGAATTTTGTCTTGTCTTGATGGTGATGAAGGGGGTTGGGGTTCCTGCATTAGTGAAGAGGCTTGATTCAGAATTTTTCTGATAGAGGCTTTTGGCTGGGAGTCAAAAACTGCATGGATTTCATGAACACTCTCCTCAGCTAAGATATCTTGGTGTTACATTACTGCTAGATGAGTGGTTCAGGAATGGTTGTGTTGAAGATTTTCAAATTTCCGTTAGCGAGGGCATTAGGATTATCGAGGGTTATATCCCCTGCATCAACCATTTCCTACACTATGTTTTTCAACATCTTGCAGTTTTCGTGACTATGTCCCTTTACACGGTGAAAGTTACAAAATTCATTTTCTTTGTACCAAGAAGGTATGGCGCGGGTGGAATCAAACCTAGAGTGAGGTTTAACAGGAGGTAAGGTAATGGCTCCTGCTTTAAGAAAATTTTCCAAGATGACACCATAAGTTTCTCCCAAGGGAGTGTAGTTGATGGGCTCCGCTTTATACTTATAGGTGGTTTTTGGCTGGGTATTAGATGGTGGTTGGGATTTAACCATCACCGCGTGCACAACTCCTTTTGATTTTGAAGCAGTCAATGTGTGAGGATTGGTGGCGTTAGGTTTGTTGGTGGAATCTTGGGTTCGGAAATTGGGGTTTTTATTGCGCAACCGTAATTTCTCTTCCTCTAAGGCTCGAATATCTAGTTTTCGAGCCATAGTAAAGGCCTCGTCAAATGTGTAGAAAGTTTGAATTTGGAGGGTAGGAGAGATGTGCTTAACACATGCCCGCATAAAAAGTTTGATAAGTTCGGCTTGAGGCAAGGCATATGCAAGTTGGTTGATAAGGCCCCGCCATCATCCAATGAAATCTGCGATAGATTCATATTCAAATTGTCGGATGGCATAGAGGTCGGTGATAGATACTTTCTTGGCAATGTTAATGGAGAAATGATCCAAGAAAGATTGGGCTAGTTAGTTAAAAGAGAAGATTGAGTGTTGGTTTAAAGCACTGTACCACTCCAAGGCAGGTCCTGATAAGGACATGGGAAAGGTGCAGAGTAGTAAGGCATCGTCATGAGCAATTAGATAACAGGAATGTCTAAATGATCGCAAGTGTTATTGAGGATCCTCCTTACTATTAAAACGAGTAAATTTTAGTAATTCCCATTGAGGAGGATATGAATGAAGGGGGACAGAAGGGTGGATAGGCTCCCGAAAAACTTGCTCGTATGTCAAGGCACTATGACTTCCTGAAACAGAAGCCTCCAGATTTTGCATTTTGTCCATCATTTGTTTGATGAAATCCATGGTTGGATGAGATGATGGTGCGGTTGTGGTAAACGGAGGCAGATTGGGCCAAGGGCCTCCACTAGACAATGGTGGTGTTAAATGTTGATAAGGTATGGAGGACGAATGTGTTGAGGTGATCGAATAGGGATGTCCTATATAAGACGTTGAGGTCATCGAATACGTGTGTGGAAATGAAAAGGTGGGCGGAGCTTGAGAAGGAAAGCTCGTGTGGATAGGTGGCAGAGAGTAAGTCATGAAAGGAGCAGTCTGCAAGAGAGACGAGGTACGAGTAGTCAGCGGTAATGATATGTGGGGCCCAAGATTAACCAAATGAAATCCAATCTGTGCCATATGAACCCCTAAAGCCGCTGGATTGGGAGACGGGGCTAAGGATGCAGAAGGTAAAGCAGAGTTATCAGGCAGAGAAGGAGCTAAATGAGCAGCTATACTAATAGGCATGCCAACAAGGAGTTGACCATCGGGCGTACGGTCAAGGGCATGAGACAAATAATATTATACAGCGCTAGGATTAACGTCCAATTTTTTTGCAAATTCCTTATCTCCTACAGGGATTTTAGGAACCTCAATGGTGTCCGTAGGGTTCCCCATAGAATGTGAAGGGGGTGATTCAGGAAAAGGCCCAGAGCAGGCATGTGAAACCATGGCGGTGGCTTGCGTCTGAGTGATAACAACCATGGACAAGAGTACACATTAGGGTTTCAATCTATTAGGAACAAAAACAACCTCAGAATGGTGAAATTGGTAGGTTGCTGGTTTGTCAGGGACTGTAAAAGATAGTAACCGATATTGGTCTACTAACTGATGTCGGTTAGACTTTAACCAGCGTTGGTCAATTAACTGATGTCGGTATAATAGGACTGGTATGAGAAACTATAAGAAGCTATTGATTTGAGTTTTTAACAATACTCAGTACATCTATCAAACTATTCTGAAGTGATCACTGTCAGTATAGGACAGAGAAACAGATTTAAAAACAAGCAAGATGCACACACAAATCCAGAGACTAACCCTAGGATTAGTTTTAATTATTGTGGGATTATGCCTTTAGACGTAGAATGATGTCAATCCTAAAAAAAAGACTTAGGAGAAATGTCAAGTTTGTTTTGGCTTATAAGGTTACCTCAATCGGTCGGAGGAAGACCACGGAAAAGGGGGGATGTTTTGGGCTGTTGTGTTAATTGTGAAGTGATTCGATTTGTGTTGTGCAGTGAAAGTAAGATTAATTTCCTGTCAATACCGTGGAAATCACCCCCACGTGTATGACCTGTTACTTAATCTACGTTCACTAGAATTGAAAACAACAAGCAAGAATGTAATGCATGTGTTTTAAACCCAAATCGAAAATGATATTTGATGAAGCAAAGAAGATGACTTTCACTAATGCAAAGCTGGGAAAGCAAGACAAATTCTTTTACCAAATATAAGAAAATATCGTGTGAATTATTTAGGAGAAGAAAACAGCAGGTATGCTCCCTATATGAAAGCAAGCAAGAAAGAAAGAAACCCGAAATGGCTCCCACCGGGCGTGCCAAAATGTTTCACACAGAAATGTTTCAGCTTTTGGAATAGAGTTACTTCTATCCTTTCATTCCTTTGAGAAATAGATAAGGGTTAGGGCTAGGAGGAATACTTGTTGAATGTTGAGAGGGTGTGCGCGTACCGTAGAGAAAGATTAGATCGACTGCGAAGAACTCCTTTTTGTCTTGTAAGGACTACCTGCAAGTAAGAATACAAGACCACCAGATTTTAATTAGACAATAAATGAGGGAGTTGCCTTGGGCCTAGGAAATATAAAACTTCCTTTCGAAGGTGGTAAGTTCCCCTGCTAATATGAATTAACACAAATGATTGTAAAATCAAAATTTAATTGCCTCGTTGAAACAAGTAGAGGAAAGGCTGGTTTTTGGTTTTGAATCATAGTGACCGATGCCGGTCACTGTCACCGGTACTGGTTGATGATAACCGATACCGGTGGGCATAGTGTTTTAAGGGGTTTGGTGAAGGTTGGCTATAATATGGCTATATGATAGCTATGATGTTTGTAAGGCTAGTAAAATGACTGAGGATAGGTAATGAGGTGATGGAGAAGACTCAGAGAGTATGGGAGCTATTCTTGGGGCAATGTAGGGGTGGAGGAATGTAAGTTAGATGGAGAGTGTTACCGGGTAGTGGATCTAGGAGTAGACTTGTAATTACTGTGATTCAGAAATTTAATAATATTTATTAAAAGAACGTATAAGACTTACTAGTTCCTGATGAAAAATGCAGGTTCAAGGACTTTGATGCTGAAGGCAGGGTTTAGGTAGGATGGTCTGACAATCCGAGATGAGCTATCTCCTCTCCTGATGTTTGGATGAGTGTCACTGGGCTCTGGTTATTCAGTTGCAGTCTTGGGCTTGATGTCCTTCTCTGCAAACTCCTCTCTTTCCTTCACTTGTCTCTGTTCAGCCAAGTAAATCCCAGATTCTTCCAATGACTTCTCATTTTTACCAAATGAAAATCCCCCACCCCTTGTTTTTGGTTGGGGGAAGTCATTTACAGGGAACCGATGGTGGTTACATAACCAATGGCGGTCGAGTAGGAGCCAGTATCGGTCAGGTCAAAGTGGGCTATTTTTAGTAAAATAGCCAACTTTCCCTCCTTTTCTCCCGAGGGATTAGTTGCGGGCTTGGTCAAGTCATTACGAGGTTGGTTTTAGGTGTGGGTGAGGAGTCATTTAGTCATGGGTGTGGATGTAGACCAAGTTATAGGTCTTAATTAGGTTAGTTTAGGGTTAGGACTAGGTCATGATGAGGTGGCGAAATGAGGTGGTAGGTTATGGCGATGTGGATTTATTAATTATAAGGTAATTAATAAATAATTGTGTAAGGTTTAGGTGATGAGGTTAGGTTGTGAAATGATATGCGGGGCACAAGGGGTCGTAAGACACAAATTTGGTGTCTACAACATAAAATAAACCTAATATAACGAGGTGATACACCAAAGGAATTTTACACACCCATTCTGTAACTTAACACAGACCACAATAATGTAATACAACACCATGCACAAGTAACTAGAATGCAATGAAAGATCAAAAAGATAGAATAGAACACATGAAAGGGTTGGAAATCACCCACAAACATATATTATTGTCTCCAGAGTAGATATAATACATTACAATGGCCAAGAGGCAAGAAAATTTGTATTACAATTTGAATGGGAGGTTTGAAATCTCTAAGAGTTTTCTTGTGAGCAAAATAAGAAGGGAGGGCACAAAACAGAAATGTCTAACCCTTTACAATGAGCCCCAACCTTCTTTTTATAGATTTAGCAAAGAGAGAAGAAGGAGAGAGAGGTGGGAAAACTGAATTTGAAGCTTATCTATTGGCCATCAATGACTTTGTAAATCCACCCCAAATCTATCATGTCCGTTGCACTTTGTGTCTGCTCGCCATGTTGAAGAAGGGAAGAATGACGGATCAAATCAAATCTGATCTGGTTGTTGGGGACAATTAGATTTCATATTAATGGTATGAATATGTTTGCCCATTTTCACCCACCAAACCTCTTTGAAATTATTATTTCAGGTTTCCATGGCGTAGGCAAAGTCGAGACCTTTCCAATGGCACAAATTTGTTTGAATTTCAGGCACTAGGTTGAAAGATATATCCATTTGAATATTTAAGTTGGGTCTATACAAAAATAGTGAAAACTAGTGAGAAGAATGGGTTCGTAGGCCCAAAATTCACTTTGTGCCATTTGGCACCAAGAAATGTAAAATGTAAAATTTTCCCACAGCCCCGCAATTCACTTTTGGCAAAAAATCATTTTCGGGCCGATGGTCTACTTTTTTCCATTTGGGAAAAAAGTCACTCCAAGGCCCGCCGACCTGCATGTAATTGATACTTGACATTTGGCTCTTTGGGCATCGGTGGAGGCGCGGCTCATTTTTTCACTTTACGCCTTCTTGGGGCATTTTGGATTTAAGATCCTCATGGGGTTTGCAAGCCCAACATTCACCATTTGTCTCTATTTGCAATAGCACAAAAGTTCCAAAACTCCTCAGAGACCCGACGACTTGAAACTCAGTTTGGCAAGTTTTCCTCTTCAAGCCCAACAACCTACATTTTACCTTTGGGTGAAAAGTCTCAATATCTCCACACTTCCCTTCCTCTCCACATTGGCAAAAATTCTTAAAACTCCCGCCAGCCCTCTTTGGGGCAAAAATACCTTCTAAGGCCCGCCGACTCGTAACTTGCAAAATATGAGGAGTTAGAAGGACTTCTTTATATCTTTGGAAAGGGGAAGAAATTTCCCACCTGATGAAGATGTTTCTAGGAATACTTAAGAGCTTGGAATATCTAATAATTGGATTGAAGCACTAAAAGAGGAAAATAGGTGCAGGTAACCAAAAATAAGCATGAGATTATTTTGGAAAACAATTTGGCAACTCACTGGGACGTCTGCCTACTAGATGAAGAGATCAATTGCCTTTTGAAGCATCCATTGGGCATGGAGTCATAATTGATAGCCTGATCTGATATAAACTTTGGAAATCCCATCCCTGAGCCACTTGAAAATTGTTGGAACCAGAGATGACCCTGAATCTTTTGGAAATGGGCCCTTTGAGACTCAATTTTAGTTGCTCTGAATTTGTTTTATTTTAAAATTAGCAACTGTCATGGTGACCATGGGTCTCCTTGATGCAAATGCTAAAGGGCCTGGTGCATTCACCTAGAGGCACATCGAATTGTATAATGACACAAACCTGAGCAAAAAAACATGTGCCACAACACTTAGGGAAATAAAACCTACGCTACAACAAAAAAATGTGCATACGCACTTAGGGAAATTAAAATCTAGGCTAATATTTTACAAGGGTGAGGAATTTTTCCTTTTAGTAGCAGTGTTTGAGGTAGATCCCATTGACTAGGATCTGTAATTCTTTGCCATCCAACTTATCCAGCCAGGAAGGCATTGCTACTTGTACATCTTGTGACCATGTAGGGGCCACTCCAAATGGCATCAAACTTGGAATGCTTTCCTGGTTTTTCCTGATCTGCATCCCACTTTAGAACTAAGTCCCCTTCTTGAAAGGTCCTTGTTCTTGCTTTCTTATCAAAGGTCTTCTTGATCGATGCTTGATCTTTCTCCATGACCTACATTGCATGCTCTCTTACCTCTCCTACTTCCATCAGCTCTGCATACCTGATTTCCATAGGTTCAAACTTAGAGCAAGTTCCAACTGTTTCATGAGCTCCAGAGTGGGAAACTCCAATGATATGGGAAATACTGCCTCTTTTCCATATACAAGCTTGTATGGGGAACTACCTGTGGACCTTTTGGATGTGATCCTATCAGCCCATAGAGCTGATTTGAGCTTTGTATGCCAAGTTCTCTGATTTTCATCAAGAGTCCTTCTGATAATCCTTAGCAGGTTCTTATTTGTGGACTCTTGCTTGGCCATTACCTTGAGGGTAATAGTTTGATGAAGTGCTGAGGTACACACCATTCTTGACTACCCATTCAGTGATCCTTGTACCAAGGAATGCCAATGCATTATCTGATATAATGGTGGTAGGGACTCCAAACCTGGTGGCTATTCCTTCATAGAAATCCAAGATGTTGGATTCATTTGCTTCTTTTAGTGCCACTGCTTCAGTCCACTTGGTGAAATAGTCTGTTGCAGTAAGTATCCACTTGTGGCCTTGGCTTGAATTTGGGTTAATCACCCCAATGAAATCTAGTCCCCACTACATGAATGGCTGATCCACTGAAATGGGATGAAGGGGCAGGGTTGCTAGCTTCTCCTTTCCTGTGAAGAATGCACACTTTTTACACTTCTTGACCCATGAGTAGTAGTCCCTGAACACTGTAGGCCAATAATAACCAAATTTCATGATCTTGAGAGCTGTTACTCGAGGGGAAAAGTGACCTCCTACTTCTCCATCATGGAACTCATGCAACACTCTCTCAATTTGGATAGTCCTAATGCACCTCAATAGAACACTATTGATATCCTTCTTAAACAAGACACCACCAACAAGCACATATGGGATGGCTTGTAGTCTGAAGTATCTTCTCTTTGCTTTGTTCCATTCTGGGGGGCACAAACCTGTTTGGAGGTAATGCACCAAGGCTTGGGTCCAACATGTAGTAGGTGCATCATTAGCTAGTTGCTCTTGATCATTTTGTAGAAATAGGACAACCTCTTTTCCACCCACTGACTCAGCCTGTTGCTTGGAGGTGAGTTGTTCACACAGACCCTTACCTCAAACCAGTTTGGTCACCTTGATCTCAATGTCATATTCCATTACCCGAGTGATCCAACCTGCTCTCTTCTCATTCAAGTCCTTGTTCAGGAGAAAATCCTTGACACCAACATGAGATACTAGCAGTTGAATCTTATTGTTTGAGACCAAGTGTCTGAACTTCTTCAAGCTCCTAATAACAGCAAGGACATGTTTTTCAATGAAAGAGTATTTTACCTCATAGTCCTCCAAGCTCTGACTGAAGAAGGCTATTGGTTGTTCTGAACCTTCCTTGTTGGGCTGGACCAAGATGGCTGAGATGGTGTCTGACCCTCCAAAAGCATATAAACATGAAGTCTTTTGAGAAGTCTAGGGTTAATAAGAGTTGGAGCCTGTGATATTGCAAGCTTGATGGCCTCAAAAATCTCTTTTCCTTCTGCTGTCCATTTAAATGCAAGACTCTTCTTTAACATCATTGTTAAAGGCTTCACAAGAGTGGCAAAATTAGGTACAAACCTGTGAAAAAAGTTTATCCTCCCCAAGAAGCTTTGGAGAGATTTTTTGTGTTGTGGCAATGGAAGTGTCTGGATGGCTTCAACCCTTTCAGGATCAATTGTCAACCCTTCTCTTGAGACAATGTGGCCCAAAAATTTCCCCTCATGAGCCAGGAACACACACTTCTTTGGGTTTAGTGATACTCCAAACCTTCTACACCTCTGAAACACCTGTCCTGAGGTGGAAGAGATGGTCTGCAACATTCTTTGAGAAGATGGTGATATCATCTAGATACACCAGGACAATATTGTTGATTAGGCCTTTGAATGCCATGTCCATAGCTCACTGAAATGTTGCTCCAGCATTTGATAGTCCAAATGGCATCTTCTTATAAGCATATGTTCCCCATTTGGTGGTGAAGGATGTCTTGAATTGATCTTCCTCTTTCACCATTATCTGGTTATAGCCTGAGTATCCATCTAGCAATGAAAACCTCTCAGATCCAGCTACAACCTGTAAGATCTGTTCCATTGATGGAAGTGGATAGTGATCCTTGAGTGATGCTCTATTCAGATCACGAAAGTCCACACACAGTCTGATTTCTCCATTTCTTTTCCTCACAGGCACCAAGTTTTGCAACCCAACTTGAATGCTTGATAGGAAAGATGATGCTGGCCTCAATTAGCTTGTTCAATTCTTTTCTCATGAGAGGCTCTATGTGAGGATTTACTGGCCTTTTCTTCTATCTGAAAGGCTTAGATCCTGGATCCAACTCGATAGTGTGTTGTGCCAACTTTGGGTTGAAACCTCTTAAATCTTTGTAAGTCCAGGAAAAGACATCTGGGAATTCTTGACAAAGTTGAATAAACTCATATTTTTCTTGTTGAGTGCTTACCTTGCCAATCTGCAACGTTTTTCCTTCTTCTATGAAAATGGGCTCTGAATCTTCACCCTTTACTTGAATATTTTCACTTCTCCTTTCGGAATTGGTCATTTGGGTTGAAGATTGATTCCAAAGTGACAAGACCCTTTGGTAGTTTGTTGGTCCTCAGCTGCACCACTTGATCACCATACTGCTGCTCCAATTTGTCTTGGTTCCTGGAGGAGAACTCAACTTCTTCTTGTAGAAAGTTGATAATTTGTTGATCATTTTCAAAGACTTGCCAACTTGTGTTGTTATCTAGGGACAGCTGGCCTCACAACCAACTTGATATGGGGCTGAGATTTATCACTCTTGATACTCTCTACAACATCAAAGGCTGCCCCAATTGCTGCCAATCTGTCTGCTGCTTCATTCTTCTTCCTTGGGATGGAATTGATGTTGAATGCTTCAAAATCCTTGATGAGGTCCCATACCCGGTTCTTGTAGCTCTTTAACAGATCATTCTTGGCAGCATTTTTTCCTCAGGACCTGATTAGCAACTAGCTCACTATCGCCAAACACTTGTAAGTTCTTTATCCCTCTTTTCCTTGCCCAATGCAGTCCATGGACCAAAGCCTCATACTCTGCTATGTTGTTTGAACAAGAAAATTGGAAACAGGAAAGCTGAGTAGTATTTCATACCTTGAGGTGAAACAAGCATAGCTCCTCCTCTGGCTCCTTGTCTACTTCTTGAGCCATCAAAGAATAACTGCCATACCTCATTATCATCTTTGTGTTCTGGCTTAATGATGTCAGGAAGAGGGTGATTCTCCTCATGCAAACAATAGACTCCTAGCTCAGATTCCTCCATCTCCTTATAGGGGTCAAAAGCATGCCTCTTGTTCACCCACTCGTCGAGGGTCAAGTCTGGGATACACCCACCTTGGTATCTACTTCACAAGTGCTTGGGAGGTCCTCTGATCAAAGGCTGAACAATTGACATTGATTGGGCTGGGTACATAAGACTCAATATGGTAATCTGCAAATGGGCTCAGATCTAATTATATCCTTAGCTCCATACCTTGTTCTAAAGAATCATGTGTGACCAATCAACAGACAAATAGCCCCCAATCTTAGCAGTGAAGTCTCTTGACAAACACAATGTAAAATGTGGTGGCAAGTCTATGACTGATATGTTTTGCAATACAGTCACATTGGGGCAGGCGTGTAGTGTGAGGCTCAAATCTTTGATGACTCCAACTAGTTGTTACTGTTGTCCCATCCAATTGCACTACCCCCTAGAGATGACTTCATATTGAAGACCCAGCTGATCAGCTATTTGTTTTGGCATTACAGAGCTACTTGCTCCCAAATCAATCATGCAATTATGTACCAATTTGTCCCCAATGATCAATGAAACATAGAATGGAGGGGGATTCAGATTCTTACCTTGTTGTTCCTCCATGATTTCCCCCAGGCTGAGCTGCATTGGTAAGCACTTTCTCTTGCTGGTTAGGGGGCTGATTTGAGCTTGACCAATTGGCCATAGCAGTCTGCAATAGATCTCTCTGTCCTGGAATAGCCAATGACTCCCACATTGAAATATTCACATTTGTCTTCTTCATTTGTTCAATGATGTTAAATGAGCTATCCTTTTGCTGCCCCTTTCCTGGTACATTTTTCTCTTGCACATGGGTCGTTACAACTGGTGTCTGAGTGGGTTTGGAAGGTGGCTTGGACTGACTCTGCATATTGGGAGTTGCATTTTGAGTGCCAATACCTTGTGGAGTAATGGAGGGTTGAGGATTACCTGAGTTTGGTGATTGTCCCTCTCCAATATTCCTTTTCTTGGACCATGTATTGGCAGCTACACTTTGAGAAGGTGTTTGATTCATCCCACAGAAAATCTTCAGCCTACCAATTGACAAGCATAGTCTCACTTGGAGATGCTCTCTTGTTGAACTCCTTGCTGCTGATTTTCTTCTTGGCTAGACTCTTGTGACACACCAATGGTCTGTACCATCAAGGCCTGGTTTAGTGCACCATTAAAACACATTGATTGGTTATGTGGCTGATTACATGGGAAACACCAATCATATTCTTGTGCCATGTTGTTTTGTGCTGGAACCAAGGCCCTTGATGTTGAAGCTGTGTTTGGATCATATGACCAGAAAGGCCTAGTAGTTTGAGGTTTTCCTTGGTTTTGGTTCTGATTTGTAGCCTGAGTTGGTGGCCTATTTTGTTAATATGGGGGTCTAGCCTGATACTGAGTCTGAGGCTGATATGGCCTAGAACTCTGAGCCTTGTTGCCTTTTGATAGTCACTAGCTCATTCCCTAGGTTCTTTAGCTGTTTCATAACTTCTTGAAGCTCTTTTGAGGTGCTAGAGGATGAGGTAGAGGCTTCAGCTGAACTCTGATTCCTAGGAGTAGGTATAGGAGCTAATGTGGGTGTCTGACTAGTGCTTGAGATCTCCTAGTTCTGGGTATAGAGGCATGGGTGGCCTAGGAGCAAGTTTGCCCAGCCTGAATTAAACAATTTTTAGCTCTTATGGAAATGTTATAGGCTGCAGGTAAGGTGGTGCCTCCCATTGATTGAATCATTAAAGCAATATCAAAATTTAGAGCTCTAAGAAAGTATAAGAAAGCACCTTCATCTATGGGCCTTACAGCCAATGGAATCCTGTCCCATGTCCTTTGAAATCTGAGGTTGAAATCTATCAACTGCTCATTAGGGGCCCTCTTGATTGTTGTCAGTTGCTCTAACAAGGATATATTATCTCCCTTTTCTCCAAATTGATTATGAAGAGCTCTGCACAGATGGTCCCAAGTTTGAATAGAGCCTATTGTTAGACTCCTAAACCATTGTGAAGCTTTACCCTTGAGTGAAGAGGCTAGAAACTTGACTGCAATGTCCATCTCAGTGATCTCATGAATTACATAGACATTTGCAATGTCTTGAATGTGGTCACTAGGAGAAGTCTGGTTCTCTCCAGTGAAATATGGGATGCTCTTTAATGCTGCAACTGGGACTAGATTTTGTGCATTAAGGGTGAGTGGGTTGCTGCCAGTGAAATTGACATAAGGATTTGGTTATGCCATCCTGATTGGCCTGAGAACCCTTGTTGATTGAATGAATGGCCTACCAGGAGGAGGTGTTGACAAGGTTATTGTTTGGTGGAGATGGAGACCTCTGGGCTCTTCTCCCTCTTCCCCTTTGTCTGGGGACAAGTGTAGATAGGAAAATAATCCCTCCTCTCTGGTTCTTGACCTTGTTTGTATTCTTCTCATGAACTTGACAAGCTTGGACTGTTGAAACCAGTGGATTCTAATTCTTTTGGAGTCACCAGATGTGTAATTTCAGAGCTTCTTAAAAGCTAAAATTACATTACAAGTGCACATCAATCTTGCTACAATAAAGATGGAGACCTTCTTGGTCCCACCGGTGCATGCCAAAACTATTAGTGCAGAATCACAACACCCCTGAATGTCTACAACCAGATGGGTTGAGACTCTTAGTGTGATTACACAACATGGAGCATCTCTCAAAGTGTGGGACCTTGCGAGTTGAGGAGAGCTCTCTGGATTAAGGTCAGTTCCTATTCCTCTGTTCAGGTGCACACAAATAAATTGTAGAGGATCTATTCTAAACCTACTCTATCTTACCAAGGAGTTGATGGCATACTCATTAATCTGGAATACGTCCTTCACCCCATTCCTATGTTATGTAGAATGTCTTATACTGACTTCTGTCAGACTCTCCTATCCCAATTTATTCACTCAGGAATGGATTAGGAAGATGAAAATGTTATAGGGATGCTCCCGAGCACTAGGGATATGCTGACATACTGGGTCAACCCTATTTACTCTAGTGTGTCAAGATACCCTGAGTCTCCTAGGGCAGCCTTATAACGTGACCACATTCCTAATCAGTCCCAGAGTAACTTGTTTGAGTTTAAGGTGTAAATCTTAATGATCAATGCAAAGGGTGTTGTCATAAGTAACCTGCATTGTTGTATCTTCGAGAAGATTCTAATCTTCTCAAAGATACAACCCTGTAGTTGACTTGTACCGTCAACCTTTAAATCCACCTCGAAAAGATCTACTTATTAATAAGTGTTACATATGTTGAGTTGAAAAATGATACTATAAGACGCTCCGTTAAGGTTAGTCCTTCCCAATCCCTAGGTTCCTCACCTTAAAATTACCTTTCATAGTAAAACCCTTTACACAAGAGAAGTTATTAAGACTAGAGGTCCCTTCAAGGAGTTCATAGAATATACATAATTCTAAATTAAGGAAATAGGAAAATAACCCTCAACCTTCACGTGAGATTGCTAACTAAACCCTTTTTAGTTTTGTATGAATTCTCATAAATGAATTTTATATATTACTTATTAGTATCGAGATATAGTGATTAAGAATCCAATTAAATGTTGTCTTGACTTAGATCAAGGCTAGGAAGTAATAATTTATTCATCTCTTTTAGCTTCCTGCTCAGGTTTATTTTAACCCTAGCTTCTAGAAAGACAGTGATCTAAATTCTAATTTAGCTTTAGATAGAACATACTAGAACTACTAAACATTCATAAGTATTCAGTCACATAATCTTGCAAGCTAACTTAGATAATCACAAAATTCTCCACTTTATACAATAATAGTAATGCTCTCAAGATCATTCGAACCGAAGAAGGTCAAATCACCAAGATACGAATACAAACACATAAGTAACAAATATCTCTTTTCATTCCTTTCAAGCTAATCAAATAAATTTTATGCATTCAGCATACTTGATAAAATACTCAACAGCAAAATAACATCTTTCTTCTAGTAGTACATTTATAGAATCAAGCTGTAATTCATCATAAAACTAAATTAAACAATCTAAACATCTTATCAGATCTACGTGCTTTTACCACTTACGGCAACCATCTACAAAAATTGTGAACATGGGTCAGTTCGATGAACTGAGCATGATAAGCACTAACTCTTAAAACAATTGCAATCCACCAATTGTTTTCATTAAACAACCTGTTTAAATGAAATCATTTCACCAAACATGTAAACATATTTCAGACTATGCTCTGGTAATACAAACATGACTATAAATGCGTAACTCATATTATAGTTACTAAATAGTCCTAGATACTTTTCAGATATTTAATTATAAATATTAGTGACCAAGAAGAACAAATGTATCCAAAACAACTATCCATCTGAATCCCAAGGACAGCAACATCCACAGGCCATTATATTCAACAAAAAATGAATATCCTAACAATTCATGAATCCATCAGTATGTTTTACAAATCCAACAATTAAATATAAATTTATCAACATATACTTTACAAAGCAGAAGAGAAAGAAAAAACCGAGACATTCAGATGTCCCTTCCAAACATGCTCATGACTGTACCGTCCACTTAAGAGTAATGCAATCACACATTATACACCTGCGACTAAGCCAGTCGAGACCACAGGAAGAACTACACAGTTCGTCAAAATACACATATAAAAATTTGCCTGTAACTTACTGAACAACACAGTAGCTCTCGTGACAAGGCAGTGATGAAATAATCCATCAAATAGACTCCACATAACCTTCCATATATTTCATAAAAAAAAAGAAAAATATCCAACGCCATCGCTTGTCAAGGTACAGTTAATAGCTCTTTACTTCAGTCAAGCACACGACTAGATATTCACGCTAACAGAAGACGTAATCATGCTCAAACACAAGAACAATCCCACTGAGTCGAAACTCTCATCAACATACAGTTCAATCTAATCCCTACTAAAAACACAGCAAGGACAAAAATCGAGAATCGAGCCAACACACAACATATCATGGGCTCCAACAGTGCCAAATTCAAACCAATACTTATATTAAAGGTTTAAATTGAAGTTGAATTCATATGACAACAAAAATCAAGGATCCTAAAAGTACTCACAGCAAAAAACTTCTACAGAAGTTACAACATAAAATTACTTTTTAGTGACTCCATCGAAGTCGATAACATTTAGTATTCATAATAAAAAACAACATTCATAACCAAGCTTTGAAAGAAGAAGTTTAAAATACTAGATACCTTTCAAGGACTCTCACTGAGTCAATATCGACCGTAATCACAACTGGGCTTACACAGAAGTAGAAACACCAGTTACATATCAAGGATTCCAACTGATTCCATAACAACAGTATTCACACAACTGAGATTATTCAAAAAAGAAAAAAACATAATATACGCCTCTCCAGGATTAAAAAGGAGTCTTACCCATGTGGTATTCTTCAAATAAACTTCTACAGAAGTAGAAAGATACAAGATACATATCAAATTCAAGAATTCCAACCAAAAACAATAACATACCGTATTCACATCTGAACTCCTTCAGAAGTAGAAACGTATGGCATTCACGACTAACTTCTACAGAAGCCAAAATACAAGATATATATATATAAGGATTCCAACAGAGCCAAATATAAGTATTCACAACCAGGCTTATACAGAAGCAAAACACTGGTTTCATATCAAGGACTTCAACTGAATCCATAACAACAGTATTCACTCTAAGCTTAAGCAGAAGACGAAACATAAAAAGAACTCCAACTGAGTCTGTACCAACGAAATTCATTGCTAAGCGAAAGTATTCATAACAAGGCAACAGAAGTCGTATTACCAGTTACCCCTCAAGGACTCCAACTGAATCAAACTAATAGTATTCACATTTATGACTTCTACAGAAGTCCAAAATATACGAAACATTCCAAGGACTCCACAGAGTCATTTCGTATATATATATATATATATATATATATATTGCAAAAACTATCAACGGATTAAATCCCATAATTGCAACACAAGGGGGGAAACTTCTACAAAGTCACATTCAAATACTATAAACACAGCAAGTTATCCAATCAGAAGTAACTTAAGTATTATAGCAAGATCCAACAAGATTCAGCAACCATAACATATATTACTCACGACAAAACTTATAAAGAAGTCGTATATATACTGTACATTCAAGAAATCCAACAGTATCATTTTCAACAAGTGGAAACAGCAAGGTATCGACTGAAGTCTGAATCAACCCAACAAGGAAACAATTCATGGGCTCACACAGAGCAGGTTTCGTATACTTTCTTGCATGCATTTCACAAACTTTATCTGGAATTCAAAACACAACGAGATAGTATAATCGTTCGAAACAAAATATACACCCATCAAGGGTTCTCTAAAAAAATCCATCCAGTAAGAAGATACAACAACTAATCCATTCACAGTTACCATAGAAACCAACTGAACCCAAAAAACATTTGAACAGAGTTGTTCTAATGAAATCATTTAAAAGAAAGCAAGAACTTTAAAAGTTAGGGCCTAACATTCCTGGTTATTTGCTTAAAAATCCGAAGAAGACCACTGAAAGAGCTCGTGCCTTCTCCTCTTTTTCCACATTAGATTCAACAACAATAACTTGTTATTTCCATGCCTTATAAACTTTCCTGGATAGAGAAAATATCGAGTTACACTCATTTTTTCCATGCAACACCAAGTAGACTGGTGCGAAGAACCAGTGATTAGACAGAGGGAAAACCGGAGCGCATGAAAAACCAAACAAACTACCAGTTTTCCATTTTGCATGCCTTCCCGAGAAACCTGAGCTCGAAGACCGAGTTCATTAATTGCATTTACTCCAAATTTCCCGCTCAATCTCCATTGCCACTGACCGCCATAGTTGGCGATGGATAAAAACAATTCAAAGACCATTTCTAACTTTGGTGACTCTGCCACGTCGACTTTTGCTAGCCATTTGAAACTTCCACTAAATCCCTGTCCTTCATACTTATCCATCTATTTAATGCCATAGAAACTGCCGCCCATGGCTCGCACCCTTTCATAGGTCCCCTTTCCTCCTTGTTCATTAGTTAGGTTAGTAACATAGGTTAGGATTTAAGATGCTACTTAGTCTAACCTCCATAGTGCTAGGTTACTAACTTAAAACATTTAGCTTATAGCTTAGGCCTAGGTTAGATTAACACTAATCTAACCCCTAGGTTATAGTTTAGTTTTAGGTTACTAACCTTAATAAATCCAGTTTAGGTCTAACATTTCAAATGCTCAGAAAAAGAACCTACAAACATACATTCATGAACAGGATTCACTCCTGCACTGCCAATAGGCTAGTTGAATAAATGTATCTGAATTTATTACCTGGCCCACGATCAAGACCTTCCTGATATTACGATATCGGGAACCAATTCATTTAACACGATCAGTCTGAGTTAGACTCCGAAATAGCTTATTCAACGCATTCAGACCTTGCAACCTGCATAAGGTCTATAATTTTTGTTCATCCCGAATAAACTTTAAAGCATCACTTGGATCAATGCCACTGATCCCAGGCTGGGTCTTATAGATGGATAAATCCACAATTCATTCCGAGATCAGATTAAACTCAGGTGCAAAAATGAAAGAAATAAAAGAGTCCAATCATATTCCGACTCAGTCAAAGATCTTCAATTGCAAAGAAGATACAGTTCATATCAAGCATGACTTCACAATCAAAGGAACACATCCTTTTACAGAAGAAATCATATATCAACACTTGAATGCTCAGGAGGAAGTAACAACAGTTCATATTGTTACAATGCACTTACCCGTTCCAGTTCAGCTTCCGATATCTGTAGATTTCCATGTCCTGCAGTATGAGATATAATGCGATTAGTGGCCTTTTAAAGAATGAAGATTTATTCTTTTATAGAAAACAAGACAACTAATTAAGGGAAGAAGATCAAATTCATGATACTCCTCCTTTATTTAAATTAAAAAAACAATAATTACTCCTGATAGGAAGGGCTAAGTGCCTCCTCTGCATCCATTTCCTCGTTGAGCATGATGTCCTTGGTGAGGGTTTCCTTTTCTAGAGGATGCTGATACATCTTCAGTTTGTGCCCATTAACAAGAATATTCCTTCTGTCACCATCAATTGGTAATATTCTTACAGAGCCATTATCAAACACTTTTTTGATCTGATATGGCCCCAACCAGCGTGTTCGTATCTTACCCTTAAAATGTTGATATTTGGAATCGAAGAGTAAGACCCATTCCGCCTCACTAAAATTCCTAAATTTGATATGAGAATCATACCTTTTATTCCTCTGATGTTGGATAATTTCCGTTTTTTGTTGTGCTTCCATCCTCATTTCATCCAATTTTTTCAATTCTATCACTCGTTCTTGTCATACTTCGTCTAAATTGTTTTTGATTTCCAGTGCTATTATCCATGTGCGTAACTCAAAATCTACAAGTAATAGTGGCTTATTTCCATAGATCAATGCATAAGGGGAAAACCAGTAGTGGTTTTTCAAGTTGTGTTATAGGCCCAAACTGCTTCGGGGAGTTTTGGTACCTAGTTTTTCCTGTTAGAGTTAACTAGTTTTGTTAAAATGTTCTCAAGTTCTCTATTGCTAACTACCACCTTCCCATTGGATTGGGGGTGGTATGGTGATGATTTTTGGTGATTTATTCAATAGATTTCTAGAAAATCCTTAATCATGTTAGACACAAATTGAGGTCCCTGATCAGATACAAGTGTTTGAGGGGCACCAAATTGTAGCATTTTGCGATTGTACAAAAATTCAGCAACAACCTCCTCAGTGGCAAATTCCAGTGCTTGAACCTCAACCCATTTCATGACATAGTCAGTGCACACCAATAGGTATGCTTTCCGAAAATATGGGGGATTAAAAGGTCTAACGAAATCAATTCGCCATTTCTCAAATGGTCCTAAGACCAGCTAAGGATTGAGAGGCATTTCCATGGATAGTGTAGGATTCCCCATTCTTTGACATGTATCACAATGCCACACATACTTCTTTACAAATTTGTGGAGGGAAGGCCAATAGTACCCCGCTCTAAGGACCTTGTGAATTTTCCGCTTCACTGAGTAATTTCCTCCTCAAGTTTCATCATGACAAGCTCACAGTATGTCATATACTTCATCTTCCTAAACACACCTACAAAGAACCATATTAAGACAACATTTTTAATAAAATTCCATTACACCACTTATATGTTGCACTATTTTTGATTAATCTTCATCTCTATTTATGAGTAAAATAGGTATGAAAATTCCATGTAGTCAAATAATTTGCGAGATCAGAAAATCATGGAGGTTGAGTAGATACAACAAATGGATTTTCTTCCAAAAAATGATCCTAGAATGCTTCATCATCACCTGAAACATTCAATCTAGAAAGAAAATCAGCAACAACATTAGATTTCCCTAGCTTATCAATAATGGTCAGATTGAATTCCTATAACAAGAGTAACCATCTAATAATACAACCTCCGACTACTGGTTTATTCATCAAATATCTTATGGCCGAGTGGTCAGTGTAAACAAATATTTTATACCCAATAATGTAATGTCTAAATTTATTCAAGGAGTAAACAACAACTAAAAATTTATTTTCCATAGTGGTGTATTTTCTCTTCATAAGGGTCAGATTCTTGCTAATAAATTAAATGGCATACATCTAATCTTCTTCATATTTATATCCAAGAATAGTTCCCATGGTTGTATTAGAGGCATTAGTGTGAATATGGAAAGGTTTCCCCCAAACGGGTCCTCTCAAGACTGGAGTGGTCGTTAGCTTCTCCTTGATTATATCGAATGATTGCTAACACTGAGGGGACCATTCAAAAACACAATCTTTTCTGAGCAAAGAAAACATAGGTGTGAAATTTTTACTAAAGTATTTAATGAATCACCTATAATATCATGCATGATCAAGGAAACTCTTAATGTCAGTTTGAGTTATTGGTGTAGGCAGTTGAGTGATGATTGCAATCTTTTTGGGGTCGTCCTATATTCCTTTGGCAGAAACATGGTGACCTAAGAAAAGTTCCTAATAAACCATAATCAGACATTTTTCATGACTCAGGGAAAGTTTGTGTTGCTCACATCTACATAATACTTTTTCAAGGTTATTCAGATATTCATAAAAAGTGGATCCATGGATAGTGAATTCATCCATGTAAACTTCAACATAGTCATTTGTGAGATCTGCAAAAATTGCCAAGACTGCTCTATGAAAAGAAGCAGGTGCATTACAAATCCCAAATGGTAAAACCTGATATGCAAACGTACCCCAAGGGAAAGTGAAGGTGGTTTTATCTTGGTCAGTAGGTGCAATACTTATTTGGTTATACCCACTAAACCCATCCAAGAAGGAAAAATATTTCTTAAATGTGAGATTGTCCATAACCTGATCAATAAAAGGCAAGGGAAAGTAGTCTTTCTTGGTGGCTTTATTAAGTTCCCTATAGTCTACACAGATACTCCATTTACCATTTTTCTTGGGAACTATAACTAATGGTGATACCCACTGACTATCAGATATATGAGAGATGAATCCCACCTTCAACAATTTTTCTATCTCAGTTTTGACTATGTCCATGAGTGCTGGATTAATTCTTCATTGCAGATGTCTTATGGGTTTAATATCCTTAGTGTAGATATGGTGATTGCAGATGCTAGGATGAATTCACTTCATATAAGTATAATCCCAAGAAAAATCTTGGGAGTGTTTCCTCAAAATTAAAAAAACCCTAGCCTCTTGATTGGCCTCTAAATTATTACCAATGGTCAATTCTTTTCCTATGTCAACAGTCACTTGCTTGGTATCTTTCAAAATAGCTAGCTCTACATCAGTGATTAAAGAATTCAAGGGATAAACATGAGGCTGAAGCATGTGCAAGATAATTACATTGTCAAGAGACATAATCTTGATTAAAGGACAATAGAAATCAATGACTGTGCATTCTGCATTATAAGCATAGATTTCCTTACCATTGTCATTAGAAATGTCACTTACCAAGGCAATAATATCAGATGTGTTCAAAACAAATGGTTATGTAGCCTTAGTTCCAATTTTGTAGCCTCAGTTCCGATTTCGGAGCCAAAATATCCTCTTCATCAGACAACATATATGACTCAACAATTTCTGTCATTAGATTTTTCACTGCAATGGTAGCCAGATAAGAAGAACTCAGAGAGTTAGTATCCAAAGAATCTACCCATACATGTTCATAATCATACACATAGGGCTAGGAAGGAGGATATAATTAAATATGCTTGTATTTTTTCCCATTTAAAATGGTCATTTTACCTGATCTACAATCAATATATGCAGCAACAGTAGCCAACCAGGCTCTTCCTAAGATGATTGGATATCCCAACTTCTTGTCTTTAGGATGTAAGACCTTGAAATCCACAGGGTACTCCCAAGATTCAACCGTGACCATTATATCATCAATCACACCATCTGGTACAATAATGGATTGATATGCTAATTGTATAAATTTATAGGTAGGCTACAATATTGTTAGAGACAATGGATTGAACATATCTATTGTTATAACATTTCTGGCGGCACCAAGATCAACAAAAATATTAGATATTGACTGATCATTTATACAAATAGTAATGACTAGACTCCTAGCATCCCCATACTTTGGTGAAATAACTTTTCTAGCAACAAGATCAACTAAATTTCCTTCCACCTTGACTATTTTTAGGTATTTATTCTTCCTTTCTGGTGTCTTGATACATTCATTTCTAATGGTCGAGTTTAGTTTAGGAATATCCCTTATTTTTATTTGAAGTAGAACCTCAATGTTCACCTTTTTCAACTCTTGAACTAGTGGATTTTCCTCTACAGTTCAAGTTTCTTATAATCGTTCAGGAAAAGGAGTTGTATGAACATTCTTATTCTTTGTATCACTTTGTCCTTCTTCATCAAGTGAAGTTATTTGCTGATTTTAGGGTTCGCTAAAGCCTAAGATGAAAGTTATGTTTGTGCTTCTTTTCTATGTTGTTGATAGTTTTGTGGTGGGCATTAAAGCCTATTGTGGTTGCTGGAAAATCCTCTTTTTAGTAGTATTCTATTGTCGTGTTCATTACTGGGTTTGATTAGGATTTTGTTGAGGTACCCACTATTGGTTTTGTCATGAATTTTCATGGGTTGGTGATGCCCAACCCTAGTGATTATAGGGACTCATCCATGGTGGTGGATATGGGAAAGCCATCCAATTTTTTGGTTCCCACTCAGGTTGTCCCCGAGTAGGATGAGGAGGTTGACTGGGCCATGACATCCTCCAAAGGTTTTGAGCAGGTCAAGGAGCATACATAACTTGATTAGTTGGCCTTTGAAATTTTTTTACCTTTGCCTCAATTCAAGAGACAACATTCAATCCTCCTTTCAACTGAGGTAATAAAGTGCAATGCTTAGTATCGTGATCAACAACGTCACATATCAAACACATGTCTATAACCTCTAAAGGAAATTCTCTCAGAGGATGTCTCTTCCTACATTTAGGGCAATATGTGTCAAATGGTTCTCTTGCAACACTGGTTTTTGATTTTAGCACATCAATGGTTGATGTCAAATGTGACAAGATGTTTGTTTTCATGTTGGCCATTTCCTCCAGAAGTTCAGAGGTTCATAGGGAAAGCTTGGATGTTTTTATTTTCGTATACCTCCTCGTGTTCTAGATTAACTTTGACATAGCTCAGTGATTTTTTCCATACTAAGTTTGTGCACATCACCTCCTCCCATAAGATGGAGGGAATCCTTGGTTTCATCATCAAGTCCTTTAAGGAAAGTTGTCTTAGTAATTTCTGCATGTAACTCATAACCACTCCTATGATGGAGAAAGAAAAACCTATCCAGATAATCCTCTAGATTTTCATATTCTTTTATCTTTATCTGGAAAAATAGTCTTTCCTATCCCTTCCCCTGCATGGCCTCCTAAGAATGAATGGAGTTAGAGG
Organism: Taxus chinensis; assembly: GCA_019776745.2. Taxonomy (NCBI): domain Eukaryota; kingdom Viridiplantae; phylum Streptophyta; class Pinopsida; order Cupressales; family Taxaceae; genus Taxus; species Taxus chinensis. Next base: position 716,489,212 of record CM034153.1, on the reverse strand, counting down.
ACAATCCCATGAACCATATCATAGCAGAGTCTTTAAGAGTGGAATGAAAGAGTTTGAGTTTTTGATTATCTGTTCTGTAATCATATGTCTGGAAAAGAACTTTGAATTCAAACAAGAACTGATCGAGGTCTTCTACAGACATGCCTAAGAAGATAGGGAGGATGGATGGTGAGATATTTTTCATAGGTGCATCCTCATCTTCATCCAAGACAATGGAATAAGTAAAGGTTCTTCCCAAGGGTCGGTTCTCATTATTCATGTTGTCTCCCATTTTGGAATGTTGTTATGGTTCAAAATAGGATGATGCAGATTATTCAGAAGGGATTCTAGGTGTTGGATTGGATTCAATGTCACTCTTAGTGTTCCCCGTGTAGTCTTTTTAGAGATATTTGTTGGATGTTGCATGGTATAAATCTCCCTTGATCATCCTATGGCCTATGCATCAAGGTTGGTTATGTAAACAAGGTCAAGGAATTCTACTGGTTTCATAGATGAACTCCATTAACACCCATAGCATATAAAGTGAAGAAAATGGTGGGTTGTTCTTATGGGATCCCCAAAAATGGTGCCAAAAATGATGGGTCATTTTATTCTTCCAATTAGTTTAACTAATAGATTAATCTACTAATGTCAATATCAAACCAGGGTTATGTCCTAGGCTATATTGAATGGAGTCCTATGTAGCCATTTATGTTATTAGGTCTCTATTGGGGGTTTCTATTAGATATTTCTGAATTTTCTACTAATCTACAGAAAATCAATGTAAATCTATAGAATTAAGTTATAGTAAAGGTAAAGGTGTACTTCTAACTCAAATGGAAATACACATGCAAAATTAAAAGAACAAAATTTAAATTACACACTCATAATCAAAACTTGCAGTTAAAGAAAAAGCACAAGCTAACTAGAATTTGCATAAAGGAAAACACACATTCTTAATGGAAATTTCAATAAGAAAAATAAACACACTTGAATAGGAATTACATGAAACACATTTAAATAGGAATTGTAGTAAAGGAACTGAGTGATTATGACTTATCAGAAAATCATATGCATACGTAAACATAAACAACCTCCTGTCTCCTTGGTCGAGTGGGCCCTTGCTCTTCCTTGAGACATAGGAAATCTTAATAGCTCAAGATTCTCAAAATGATATCTCCTTATATTAATTCAAATAAGTTCCATGACATATTCAATACAGAAAGTAAAAGTGCTAAATACAACAAGCTATATCATAAATTATAAATATTACCAACTACTATATTTTTCTTACAGGAAGTGTCTTTATATAGACACAGGTGGTTACAAAATACGTAAAATTACTGGAAATAATGTCTTCCATTAACAATATTGATCAATACTCATAAATTCCTATGGGACTGCTAAAAACAAGATCCATACTTATAAGCCCATAGATGGAAAAAGTCTTCCACTTCTGCACTCCATCTCCAAACTCGGGGCTCCTTAATTGCATTGGAAATAAAAGTTAATTATTTTCCTGCACACATCACCACATTTCTCTCATGAAGATAGTTAGTAAGAAGTTATACAATTAATCAGGTTGCATGATACAAAGCAAGGAAAATTCAATAAACTCACTAAGATATACCTATACAAAGCATCACCATGCATTATCAAATCATGTTTAAATGACAAATTATCAATCATATGAATGATATAAATAAGCCAAATGATGTTCTCATCAGGTACTCACCAATCTTAGTAGTGAAATATCAAAACAAGCACAAGGCAAATAGTAGGGGTAGGTCATTAATTGATACATCTTGCTAGACTGTGACATTTGGGCATGCATGCAATATACGGGTCAATCCTTTGATCACTCCAACAATTGTCACTATTGTCAAATCTGATTGTACCACTCCTTTAGAGATAGTTTCATATTTTAAATCCAGCTAGTCTGTAGTTTTTTTAGGCATTACCAAGCACTTGCACCTGAGTCTATTGTGTAGTTGTGTACGAGATTGTTCCTAATGATCAATGATATGTAGAATGGTAGAAGTTTGAAATTTACTTTTGGATGACCTCTTTCTTGTTGAGGTGCATTAGTTAGCACCTTGTATTGATCCTTGGGTGCATTATTTGGGATGGATAAGTTTGCCACAGTTGCTTGCAATAAATTCCTTTTCCCAGGAATTTTTAGTGACTCCCACATTGAGATGCTCACATTCGTTTTCTATATTTTTTCAATGATGTTGAAGGGAGATGGGTTTTCTTTCTACTGCCCTTTTCTTGGTAAAACTTTCTCTTGCATATGAACTACTACAACATGTACTCAAGGCTGATTTTGTGAGTTTGGAGCTACATTTGAACTACTAACTCCTTGAGGTGTGATAGGGGTTTGAGAAGCATTGGCGTTTGATGACTATCCCTCCTCTATATTCCTCTTTTTAGATCTTGTATTGGCTGCCACACCCTGAGAAGGAGCTTGATTCATCCCATTGAAATCTTTAGCTTGCCAGTTCACAAGTGAAGTCTCACTTGGAGGTGCTTCCTGAGTGCTCACTTACTATTGATTTTCTTCTTGTATTTTTTCTTAAGACATGCCGATAGTTTTCACCTTTAAGGCTTGATTTAGAGCACCATTGAAGCATGTTGCTTGATTATGAGGTTGGGAAGAAAGGAAAAACCATTCATATTCTTATGCGATGTTGTTCTAAGTTGGGACCAAGGCCCTGGATGAAGAGAAAGCATTAGGATTGTAAGGATGAAATGACTTGGTAGCAGAAGGTTGTCCTTGGTTTTGATTTTGATTTGCAGCTCAAGTTGGAGGTCTGTTTGGCTAATGCAGAGGCCTATTTGGCTGGGTTTGAGGTTGATAAGGTTCTAAATTTTGAACCGATCACCTCTTGATTGTTACCAACTCATTTCCTATATTCTGCAATTGTTTCATGAATTTCAGAAGCTCATTTGAGGTACTAGAAGAAGAGGTAGAAGTTTCACTGTAATTATAATTTTTAGGGGTTAAGATAGGAGCCAATTCAGGTGATTGACTAGAACTAGGATTCCCCATTTTTGGATAAATAGGCATAGATGGTCTAGGTGCAAGTTTATATGCTTGAATTAAGAAATTATCAGCTCTAATGGCTATGTTATAGGCTCCTGAAAATGTTGTACCTCCCATATATTGTGTCATCATAGCTACGTCAGAATTAAGAGCTTTAAGGAAATAGAGAAAAACACCTTCAATAGCTGGTCTTACGACAATTGGAATCATGTCCCAAGTTCTTTGGAATGTGAAATTAAATTCAACCATATGTTTATTTGGTGCTGTCTTGAACATGGTCAATTGTTCCAATAAAGACAAATTAATTTTCCTTTCTCCAAACTAGTTACAAAGAGCTAAGAAAAATTGATCCCAATTCTAAATTGATGTTGTTGGTAAGCTTTTGAACCACTATAGAGCTTTGCCCTTGAAAAAAGAAGCTAAGAGTTTCACTGCCACATCCATCTCAACAACCTCATGTATGGCACACACATTTGTAATGTCTTGAATGCGGGGGTTGTGTGATTTTCTCTAGTGAAACAAGGAATGTTTTCTAGTGCTGCCATTGGGATTGGATTTTGAGCATTGAGGTTGAGTGGACTACTTCCCGTGAAATTCACAAAAGGATTTGGTGGTTGTTGTTGAGCCATTGTGATTGGTCTAAGAACTCTAGTAGATTGAAGAAATGGCCTACCAAGTGGAGGTGTTGACAAGGTTTCTGTTTAATGGAGATGGATAGCTATGAACTTGTACTCCTCTTCTTTCTCTACCTAAAGATAGGTACAAGTATTTAAATATCCCTTCTTCTCTAGTTCTTGACCGTGTTTGGATCCTTCTCATGAATTTTGGAAATATGGGCTGTAAAACCACTGAATTCTAATCTTAAGAGTAACTAGATGTGTTGATAGAGAGCCTCCAAAGGCTAGAAATTTACCAAAGCACACATCCAATCTTGATAAACATGGAAGAATTTACTTCTGGTCCCACCGGATGTGCCAAAAATATTATCACCAAATTACAACACCCTCTGATTTATTAGCATATGAATTTACTAGGCAATCCGTGTAACTGGAGAACATTGAATTATCTCAAGGTGTGGGACCCTACATTTTGAGGTAACTCTCAAGAGAAGGCTGGTTCCTATTCCTACTCTAATGCAATAACTACTTCTAATGATTCAAGGGAAATATGCTATGTACTCCTAACCTATAATTTCCAAGGAAGCAAGGAAAGGGAGAGTGCATAAAAATAAATAAATCCTATACTAACGACGGTGATAGCACTAAAAGAGGGGTCTGAAATTTTTTTTTGAGTGAGGGGAATAGAGTGAAATATAGTAGATAGAGGCTAGGAAAGATTTAACACAGTCCCAAGCATACACCCACGACCAAATCACCAAGAAATACAACAATATAAACCTACAAGTGTTAGAGAACATGCACAAAATAGAACAACATCAAAGTAGAGGCAAGAAAATTGTAAGAGGGTTGAGGGACACCAAAATACACAGTTTTATTGCTCTAGTAATCTACAAAGTCCATTACAGTTATGGAATAGAGGCATAATACATTTGCAGAGCTCATATGAAGGTTTGAAACTCAATGGGGAAACGAGAAAGAATTTTGCAAAATTTTTCCCTAGCTCCTAGAATATCTCCCTTTCTCAAATGAGAAGTGTTACATTACACACACACACATATAAATATATATATATATATATATATATATATATACAGAGAGAGAGAGAGAGAGAGAGAGAGTCCTGAAATCCCCTTTTCATCCGCTTGAAAAGTATAATAAATGGATACAAAATGATGGGAAACATGTAAAATCCATCCCCTATTTTCTTGTAACTTGTTGCAGAAGAAAAATAGCTTCCCATGCTCATTAAATGCATTTACAACTTCATAGAAGTCATCATTTGGAAAAGGGATCATTTTCTAAAATTTTCACCCATCAAACCCCACCAAATATGTTATTTCTTCATTTTAAGTATAGAGGATGGAATCACAATTCCAACAAGTCCAATTTTTTCTAATTTGGTGAAAAATTGAGGGATATATGGGCATTTGAATGCAAGCTACTCTTTATCCATTTTCTGGGTTGTTCATTGTTCTACAAGACTGAGCATTAAAATTGGTTGTTGGAAATAATTATTTTATCCATTTCCCTCAATTTAGTTTTTAATGGTTCTGTGAAGTCATTTTTTAAATTTCAATGGGGCCCACAATCCTTTTCCTATGTTTAGCAGGATTTTGGGTGTTGATTGTGTTCAAATTTGTGTTAGCTCGAAGCCAACTTTTATGTTGGCTCGTTGAGCAGGCTGTTTGTCACTTTGCATTGGCTCCCTAGGCTTCCATGTTCTGCATTACCCATCTTGCCACATTAGGTGAGCTCCTTTGATTCATCTCAACTCCCATTGACCCCTCTTTACATTGGCTATCACGTCAGAAACCCCTGTGTTGCATTGGATCCCTAGGTTAACACCTCCCTCCAACTCTCGGGATCCACGTGACTCACCAACTCGGGTCCAAATGACCGGCTTGCCACCTTGACATACAATTACCTTGACAGTCTAGCTCCTTGTATTATGTTGAATCGGGCCCATGGGGAACTCGAGCCCCATGGGAACCCATTCTCGTTGTTCTCCATGCGGCCGATGTGGCCACATTGTCCTAGGCTGACCCGACCTCTTAAGTCTGCATGACCCTTCCTCCCCGTTATGCACTACATTCCATTAGATCTCTAACCTCCCATGCTAAATTGAGTTCCCAACAACCTTTGTACAATCGTAATGTAAAGTTCTCTCCCAACATATTGGATGTGAAACTTGCCCTGGAATCGTATTATGCAGGGGAGCCTTATATTATAGCGAAAGTGAGTTTTAGAGAACTCGAGGCCCAAGTTCCACCAGGCTGTTTGTTCCCCAAATGGCCACATTGGCCACATTTGACTCGTCATGGGACAAAATTTCAGGCTCATCGAGTTGGCTTGGCTAGCCGATTTCCTTCACCCTGCCGCCATGTTTCACTGAATTGCATCCTCATCTCAATGATCCCATTCTTCGCCTCACCCGAGCCAAACAACGACTAACTCACCATGCAAAGCCTAAGATCCCCCAACAAACACACGAAACTCTACAACTAACCATACTAGCTCAACCTCGAACCAACTTACCAAGCTAGAAATAGCTTGCCCAATAACTCGGCAAGTTGTTATGACCCCTTTAGGCATAATTTCATGATTTCTTCAATTTTCCCTGTATTTTTCTGTAACCTCTGGATTTTTTAGGATTCCCATAGGTAGATAAAATGCAACAAAGTACTCTAAGACCAATCCCTTCAATTTTATTAATTTTGGTTGAATGTGGGTCCTTGGGACTGCCTTTGCACTTGGATGAGCTCTTGAACCTTTGAAACCCAGAAGAGGAGAAAATTCCTCCTATGATTCCAAACCTTCCCTCAATCAAATGCTAATGCTCCTAGAGCCCATAATTCACATGTAAACCTGAGTTCCATCCATGAAGGTCCATCAACTGCATGATTCTAAGCTTACCCAGTTATACATTCCACATGGAGGGTGAAAATGGATAATAGTCACCACCATGTAACTTCGAACAAGTTAAAATGTTAGGTTGTCTAATTATTTAAAATTCATTAACCTTGGAAAAATAGATAAGGAAGACAATATATTATGATGGTCTAAGACCATGGAGATTGGCATTAAAAAATGTTTGATAATCAAATGGACTTCAACAATACTCTATTAGCATTTTGATTGGTTAATGAGTTGAGCTTGGTCATTGGTCAACCCATGCAATAATGAGTTTGTTTGTTAAGTGATAGTCTTAGACTGAACATATGAAACTTCATGTAAATGATGATAATAGCCATTTAGTCCAATAGCTTGAGTTGGAGGGAAAACTGGAATGGTGATGGCTAGTTTTATTTGGCCACTATGTGATACCTGCCAGAGTTAAGAGCATTTAATGTTTTTTTTCGAAAAACTCAAAGCTTCCTCAGGAAGCTACCTTGCATGCATTGAATTTGATTTTGTTGGTTTATTACTTTGATCTCTTTTTTTTGCCACTTGAGTTGCATTCTTGTCCAAAATGTGCATGGGGTTTGATAAGCTATTTTTTGAGTTTTTTGGGGAAAATATTAATCGCAAACCTAGCTATATATAGTTTTGTTTTATTTGGTTTAATGGCGTTTATATTTTTCGAATTTGGTAGAAATTGGGTTGAAATTCTATGGTTAGAGAAAATATCGATAAAAATATTCATTCTTGTTTGCTCGACCTATAAGAAAGTTGTGGAAGAAATAGAGAAGAAGGTTTCAGAAATCTTCATTTTTCGAGGCATGCATATTTTATTCCTTTCTTGTTGTTACGTTATGAATTTGATAAAATAGGTAGGTTTTATATTTTTTTGATCTTGCAATAAAATATTTGGGAATAGATGAAAATTATTGGATTGGTATTTTTTGTAATATGTGATTCCTTTTATGTTCTTCTTTGATGGATATTGAAGAAAAATGGAATACGGTAAAAAAAATAGATCTCTAGCATGTTTCGACTTTAATGGGTATTTGGTAATATAAAAAGGAATACGGGTTCCCTATAAGGTAAATAGATTTGTGGGTTTTCATTTTTTTTAGAGAAATTTAAAGGTCTGGAATGGTTTTATTTGATTATTTCGAGGTCATAATCCCTAGAGGGAATTATGAAATTTCATAAACAAATTTTCTGTGGTGTTCATGTCAACTCTTTGTTGAGATTTTTGTGATTTTAGATAGCAAATTGTTGTTAAAAGTTGGAAAATTTGACTCTCTCTCTCTCTCTCTCTCTCTCTCTCTCTCTCTCTCTCTCTCTCTCTCTCTCTCTCTCTCTCTCTCCCAAAAACTAATTAATTTGAGTAGCTATTACTATTAGTATTTCTTTGTTTTTTGTTAATGGAATTTATGGAAATAATGGTTATGAATTCGGATATAGTTTTCTTTCCTCCATACTAGCTTGCAATGAACTGTATCAATTCTAACTCATTATGAGCCATCGTGGATTTTGAATAAAAAGTACAAACCCTTGCTACCAAAATTATGAAAATTATTTCCTCTATTATAAGAATTAGTGCTGAGGGAATTTTACAATGTTTTGTGTGATTAATTGGGTTAAGCTATGTGAATGTGGATTTGCTATAAACATGATTGTTATAGTTGGATTTAGGTAATATCTTGATGAGTATAAAACTATGTTCCTCCCTTCCATAGGAACAATCATTGGCCTTTCAGTCGGAAGATTTTTAATTACTCTCTGTTTGGACTCTGGTATAATAAATTGGTTGTTAAATTGATAAGTTTTGTGATTTCCTTCATGAAGATTGTTGATATAATTTTATTATTGAAATTGTTGATTACACTATTCTGCTAAGGAAAAGTAATGGGATGCTATTATTATTTAATTTTCCTATGGATGTTTAACATTGATTTTATTATTGAATGAAACTTGTTTACATTATTTATAGAACCTTGTGTTGGACATATAAGAGTTTATGTTATCTCTTGCATTTAATCCTTGGATAAATGTGCTAAGATGTCATAGGCCAATCGGGATGAAAATGTTTAAATTAAATACATTCAAGTTTATCTATATTATGATTTGGATTAGTTATGAGATTCAGTTTCCTCCTATTACTATTATTATTTGTTCATAGGGTTCATTTTAAGACCCCCCTCCCAAAAATTATTTTAGAATGGGTGGTGAATATTTGAAATGGACTTTTGAAAAAATGGTGAATATCCAAAAAACCATTTCACAGCAAAGGTGATTTGGAAGCCTGAAATTTTATGTTATTTTGCACAGTTGGATGGGTGTTGGATAGTCATCTATCCATTGAACAACCATATCTTCTATGTTGGGCTATGATCTATCCATTGGATGGATGTCTATCCATTAGAGTGTCATCCATCCATTGGATAGCCGTCTATCCTATTGGATGGTATTCTATGTGACTTGTCTCTTCACTATTGAATGGTCCTTATTGGAAGACCATCATTTTCCTTGTTAGATGACCATCTCTTCAATGTTGGAAGGTCATCTCATCCCTATTGGACGACTGTATCTACCTTATTAGAAAAACATCTCTTCCCTATTAGACCTTCTAGGTTGGTATGACCGACTTTCCCCTCTTAGATGACCATCACTTTCTTATTGGATGGATCAGATTGGTCATCGATCTCTTCCCTATTGGATGGTTTGGTATATGTGCCAACATTTTGCATGTTTCCTATTGAATGAATTAGATTGTGCATGATTCCCTAGACGTGTTTCCTCAAAACTCTCCACAAATCGCTTGTCATCATGTGTCCTCTACATGAACCTGAGCCCTATATATAGCCCTACGAGATACATTTCTTTAATTTTTGCCATAAATTTCTATGAATTTACAGCTCTCTCCAATTTTCTACCAAACCAACGTGCACTTGTACTCTTTCCAATCCCTCTCCTAGAAGTTTACATTAATTTCCAGAGCTTTCAACAATGACTAGCTCCATATTTACTCCTTCCTCCAAATTCCAATACAGAATATCACGTGCTCTCAGATTATGACACCGATTAAATTGAAATATACACCTAAATACAGGATGCACAAAACACAATTCACGAGGCTTATCAACATGTCCCAATTTGAAACAAATAATACCGACCTCAATTACCTAATCATCTCTTACAACCAAAAAGATAGAAAGTTTTCAATCTCCCTGATTGATCATACATTTTCATTCTACATGGAGCCCACAGATGTTGATCGATTAACTGGGTTACCTTTTCAAAACCAGGTGCCCGTGACTACAAAGGCTTTCCTAACTGATGAAGAAAAAAATATTTGGAGTCTCATTACAATATGCAGGTTGATGGTAAGTTCAATTTTATTTTTCAAATGTTTATTGTCTTAATATGAATTGACTACCCAAGAATATAACTTATTTTCTTGTTTCTTATTGCAAGCTGCAGTTAATCATTCCAAAAGAGGCCTTATTATAAAAAGTGTTACAAATAAATTCTTTCTTACAATGATATCTCTCTTTCAATCCAGGATTGTGTTGCATGGCAGATCCATGGACATTCTATTTTGGGCAGTTCAATATTTATTACAGACATTGACAGGGAAACAATTTGTTTGGTGTACATATTTGTCCAATCGAATTAAAACAAATGTCAACAATGCCCTTCCAGGTTTCAATGCAACTGATAAATTAAAGACTGCATTTTCTTGTACCAATTATCTACTTGCTTTCTATCAAGAACCTTTTCACCAATTGCAGAACGGAAAAATTCCAACTGTAATAAATGATAAATTGCTAAAGATAGAACTTATAATTAAAGAACAAGAAGTGACAATTAATTTTAACAATATAAAAATTAATTATTTTTGAATGTAATAATAACATTAATTTATATTCTGCAGATAATAATTGTAGTTACAATATCTCATGAGGCTATTGCTTAGGGTAAAGCCCCTTCATAAGGCCTCTGGTGATTCTAATATGGATTTAGCGGAATCGACGTCAGTTTTATTTCCTCGACAGATCAGACCTAGGGGTCAATAGCTCCATTAATACCACCACCTTTACCACTACAAATTTCTACAGGTATTAATATTACTATTTATAACCAAGCCTCTAGCAGGAATCCTTAACATGTTATATGTCCTGTAAGCGGTAAAGTATTTTAATATTTCAACATTTTTTGTTTTTAGAAACTTCTGAGTTTGATGATATAGATCAAAATCAGTCTCAGTCCCAAGGTCAAATGATCACATCTCTGAGCATGCAAGGTAATTTATAATGTTTAGCATTTTTTTTTTTTACTTTCAAATATTTTATTTAGCATTTACAAGGGTATAATGTTTATTTTTTTTAATACTTTTCTTCTTGCAGTTCGTAGAAAACCACAATAGATTCCAAAAAAGCCTCTTAGTATCATTTCCATGCAATGTAAAAACAAAAATAAAATTTGCAGGGAAGAATATTACGTTTCTTGCTGAATCTACAGGAACAGTTCACTACTATAACCTTAGAATTTCTAGGTTTTTCACTAGGTGGCTTCTTGAGTGCAACAGGCACCTAGATTTTGGATCAAGCTTGATGATGAGTTTTTGGGGTTTGATAGTGGTGATGCTGAGATGGGTAGCTATTTTGAAACTTATGATATAATACAAATTACTCCTCCTCAACCACACGCACAATAGGATACCCATATAATCATAGAATCTCCTCCTCCTCTAAGTCAAATTCCAATCATGAATGATCAAAAGACATATTTTGCATTCAAAAATATGGTGTTAAATAGTATGGGGGCAACAATTTAGGAAGTTGTTATGTGTGATGTGGAATTAGTACGCACTTGGGAGAAAAGGGAAAAAAAATTTGATCAAAGAAATAAATACACAATACCTTAATCCATGCTCAGAGGCATTCATTGTTCCACATCGTAGAGAGCCAGCCAACAAGGCTCAAGGTTTTTTTAAATAAAGCTCAGTCTGGCACAATTTTGTATAATAATGATTATGATGATGAAGTTTTAGATATAATGTTAAACAAGTTAGAGAATCTTAATGTTGAATCCCATGCATACTAGAACAAAGGGACTAGAGACAAAAGTAATGTTTTAATTGCAAATGCAGAAAAAGAGAAAGTTGTGGTAGGTCATCTTTTACAAATTATTTTTTTTGAGTTTATGAGCATTTCAATAAATTATTTATAACTTATTTAATGCATTTCTATTTTGCGGGAAAAATATGAAAATTTGAAGAAAGAAGTAGCTACATTTGATGCACATTTAAAGAATATCCGTAAAATCATAAATGTATTTATATGTAGTTGAAGGAAAAACTTTTATTATTAAATAAAAATAATAATACATTGAGGAGGGTAATCAAGGAGCATAATATGGATCCATATATCTTACTAAAAGAAAAGATAGATGCTGATCCATCACTTTTGTTAGCAGGAGATGTTTCGAGGGAGGAGTACAATATTCTTCAGAATATCAATAGCGTAGCATAGAATTTGCAGGTATCATAAGTTTTAGCATAGTGCATTATAAGTATACAAATTGAGAAAACTCCACCTCTTTTACAATAAAAAGATCAAGTTTCCCTTACAACAAAAAATTGAGAAAAAAAAAAGTTAGTTTCACCATGTGACAGGTGTGTTGTCACAATTTCGACACTGATGTAGGAATTAAAAGATAATGGCTAGCTAATTTTTTATTTTATTTTATTTTGTGTGGCATACGTAAGGACAACTATGATTTAGAATCATAGGCATAAAAGAGGATTCCCTCGTAATGTGTTCTTATATGATAGAACTTACCTGGAAGCTTTGAAAACAAATTGATAACCCATAAATTTGTAATTGTATTGGCTGACAATGCTTTATGAAAATGTGTATGTCTTCATAAATTTATTTGCCTCTTGTTAGAATGAATACAATTTTAATTGTGAATTAGAACTATATTTACTGTTGTATTGCACTTATTGAAAGCTTTCAGTATTTTAATATGTAAACTTATAATGAATTTATGTTTACTGTGAATGTTTTATATGTTACTATTTACCAATTTGGAGATGTAAAATTTAAAGCATTGTTTCATAAATTTGGTGTGTTTATTTGAGTATAAAAAGGATTTATGTTTCATTTAGATATAAAATATTAATCACACAAATGGATCAAAATAAATAATTCACTATCATGTATTTCAATAATAAAAAATATATAAAAATTGTATTTGTTATAAGCAAAAAAACATAGTCTATTAAGAACAGTTGATACTCATTAATCAACATGAAATATATGAATATATCAAATCATTTTATCAATATTGTCAATAATATATAAAAGAAATCAAGACTCTGGCTATTAAAACAATCCTTGAGTAACCCTGTTCATAAGTTTCCTCAAATTCTATTGAATTGGTAATGTGTTCGATTGATGTGTTTAAATCCTCGGGATTAGTTAGAATTCTACTGAATTGGTAACGTGTTCGATTGATATGTTTAAATCCCCGGGATTAGTTAGAATGTTACCTACTCCTCTTCTTTCTATGAGTGAATTCCATAATGCAAGTGATCTCTCATAAGGAAGAGTCCCCACATAATAACTAGATACATACAATCTGAGACAACTTTATAAATTTCTATCCTATCAGTTACGAACTTTGGATTTTATGAAGGATAATCCACTGAATACCCCCTCATCTTCAACATATCTTAGGATCATAGTTTGACATAGCTCGTAAAGTCAAATAATACTCACTCAAATTGTCTCACAAAATACTATTGGAATAAACCTTCTTCTAAAGTCTTTCTAATGGAACCATTTTCATTTATCTCGTCTAGAAAAAGAACTTTCTCTAGCATAGTCGTGGAAAATGCTGTGACTGAAAACTGAGTAACTTATTTTGTAAAATTCCTTCAATAACAACACTATTCATGTATTTTATAAATATATTACTAATGGAAATTTCAGTAATGCCTCTAGCTGTATTCCAAAACAGTGGATTGAAAACTCAAATTGCTTCAAGTAATTTATCTTTTTTGAATCGTTAACGAATCTCTGTACATAAATATTGAGAAATATTTTTCAATTTATTTCATGTGTCACATAATATTTTTTCATATAATTTTTTTGTCACTCTTACTTCTTCCAACTCTGACCTAGCCAAATCTTCTCTTCTCTGATAGGTGTGACAGTGGTATCTCTCTCCCATGAGATTTTATACACAGATGATCCTTTATATTAAATTTTTAAGTAGCAGCTTGGATTCTTAATTTCTATTAATGTATTCCAGGCTTTAAAAACAGGTCCTTGAAAACTTCCATTTGACAAATATAAACTCTCTAGGTTCATGCACACACATTTTCTCAATCGTATGAAGTCTGTTATGTAAATGCAACACTCTTGCGCGTGCTTCGTCAAAACATTTAGCTCATTAAACATTAGAGAAATACCACATAAAGTAAGTAAAGTTTCAATATCTGTTAGACATGACAACAAATATTTAGCTTTATCCACTTCCTTGTGGTATTTATACATTAAAACATGTCAATGAAGGATATTCTTCAAATATTCTACAAGAAGGCTCATACATTGAAATCCATTTGTTATCTACATACTTAAGAAGCCTTTTCCCATCTGTCAATCCAATTGTAAATTTCTAAAATTCTAAAAATATTTTTAGACTGCTTGAATAATAAGAATCCAAGTCACGGATCAGCTCCTCCACTCTGGAAACACTTTTGAATGTGCTCACAATTTTAAAGGCCAAATTAATTCTATGAGCCATGAAATGAATTGCAATCATATATGGCACAACTGTTTTCAATAGTCTGACACAAAGACCATTTCTACCCACTGGTATTATAGCTGCATCCTGAGTTCTAACACAAACTAACTTTGTTGTAATGGAAAAATCATCTATACCTACTGTTAGAATTTGAGGATTCTAATAAATACGGATTCAATAAATTTACATATTACATAGATGCTATAATAAATATTTAAATAAATATTACATCATAACATTAAGTAAATAAAGAAATACTTACAAGAAATAAATAACATAAGTGACACAATATTTATAGTGAAAAACCCCAATAGGGTAAAAACCACTTTGAAAATAACCTTTTACTTCAGAGAACTTATTGTACATCCAGTAAGATCACCTCCTCCTTTGAAACCCTATTTACCAAGGGTAAAACCAAATCACTTGATTTACACACCTTTGATATATTTCTTGAATATATAAAATGAGGACTTAAAGTCCTTTTTATATAAGGTAGTTGGGTATGTCTCTCGACCCACCTTTTCAACCTAAAATGGTTGACACATACACCTAGGTTTATAATATTTAATATTATAAATATAACCATTTCATGATATTAAATATTTGACCTAAAGTATATACCTAGGTTAGCATATTTAATAACAGAAATATAAATATTTCATATTATTAAATATTAACCTATATATTAGTGATGGACCCATATACATTAAGGGTTGGCCAGACCACTTAATCATTATGTTCCAACACTCCCCTTAATGTTAAGTGGGATAACATAACATAAGCCAATAGATTACCTGCCCGTGGTACAACTACATGATTCACAATCCTTAAACCATAAAGGTTTTAGGCTAGCATATCGGTTGAAGGAATTATAACACCTTCATCATACTCAAATTACCTTTTGGTACAAAAGGATTTGGAATCCCAAAGATCATCCCATGATTAGTGGCTAAGTATGATTTGTGAGTTTTACATGTTCTCATAGTTCTCATAAAAGGTTATTGAGCCCAAGCATATAGGAGCCTTTTACAACCAAGGACCTCCTTAACAATATGTTTGTACTGGATGTTTACAAGTAAACTCAATAGCACTAAAGAGTTTACTGAAGACCACCTTAAGATCTTTCTACACTTCTTTCTAAAAAAGAAGCCGAGGAGGTATACATGCCCGAAGGTCTTTTTACACTTTCTCGAATGTCATATGTCTGAAGATCTTTTTACAAAAAACCAAGTTCCATTAGGAGGTGACATTGTCATGCACACTCCCCCTCAATGGAAACTACAACAATCCAAAATTTTCATGAAAGTAACAAAACTTTGCAGCACTAAAGGACTTTGTGAAGATGTCAGAAACATGCTCTTCAATCAACATGAACTTGAGATTTATCTCATCACTTTGCACCTTCTCATGGGTGAAGCGTATATATATCTCAATGTTTTTCATCCTCTGATGTTGAATTGGATTATTAATTAAGAGTAATAAAACTCTGACCACCACATAGAAGAGAAATACTTCCTTTAGCTTACATGTGTATCTCTACCAACAACCGTTACAGCCACATGGATTCTTTACTTCTTCCATTGTACTTCTCTGCCTCAGTAGAAGAAATGGAGACCGTTGATTGTATTTGTTGTTCCAAGTAATGGTTCCTACACCAAAAAATATTTTTGAACACATATCCAAGTATATTTTATAACACAACATCGGTATGGTTAGAATCAAAAAATCTATATAAGATAGCATTTTCATTCTTATTATAATGCAACCCATAATTGATTGTTCTTTTCAAATATATAAAAATTCTTTTTGCAAGATTCTAATTATCTCTAAAAATGGTTCCTGCATAAACCTTGAAGTAATTCCTACTGTATAGGAAATATCTGATCTAGTTATAGTTAGATAAATCAAACTATCAACTAACAACGTATATAAAATATGATCAACCTTTTTTACATATGCAGATTTAGGATCAATATTTATTCCAATTTCCATTGAAGTAGAAAATGGTTTACAATCAATCATAAGAAACTTTTTCAATACAATGGTTTTATATTGTGTTTTGAAAAATAACAATAGAATAAAATATAGTCATACAAATAACATGATGTGAGAGACCTAACTCATTCATTAGAAAGTACTGCTTTAATTTCTCTTTAATCCTATGAATTAAATTATAATTGTCACCAAACATAAGAGAAATCATCAACATATATACATATAATGATAATATGTGAGTCTTATTGCTTAATGAATATATTATTGTTAGAAGAACAATTAACAAAATCTAACAACTTAAAGAAGGAAAAAAAATTTCACATACCAAGCTCTAAGAGCTTGTTTTAAACCATACAAGGATTTCTCAACTTACAATCATAGTTTTCTTTACTAATTTCTTCAAATCCTTTAGGTTGAAACATGTAAAGTTATTCTTTTAAATCACAATTCAAAAAAGTATCTTTTCTTATCCATTTGGTGGATTTAAAGCAAATAAGGCCATAACAGTACTCATTTTAGCTACAGGAAATGTCTCAACATAATCAATAATAGATTTCTGAGTGAATCCTCTAGTAACAAGTCTAGCTTTATGTTTGTTAATACTACCATCAGCATTATATTTTACTTTGTATATCCACATAGACCCTATAATACTTCACTGCTCAGGTTCATACAAGGTAATTAATGCATGGTACATATGATGACTTCTGGTCATTTTCCTAAGGTTAATAGGATTTGAAATTTCTAACATAGATTGAGCCCAATTTAATTTCTTATCTAGGAAGATAAGAGTTTCAAAAACATCTATAACATCAAAACATCATCATGACTAGTTTACCAAATCAGAATCAAAACCATCATTTATAAGCATTTAATGAAGTAACTTCAAGATAAGAAGACAACACATGTAAACTTTTCACTAGATTATATCTAGGCATTTCATATAAGCTTCGATAATTAACATGTCCTAACCTTTCATGCCATTGTTTTGAATTATTCAAACTTTGAGATATAAAACAAGATGCAGAAGAGAAATAATAAAAAATATACAAAACTTTCGTATTTAAATTCCTTTAGCTATTTTACTCTCATTACCATCCTTGATATACTAAGTATCCTTCATGCATAGATTTTAGTTGTGTCCATACCTCTTTCGGATGTTTGATATTACCAATGTGTAGAAGGTACTCATTGTTCACATTGCATAGAATCATAGAAAGAGCCTCTGCATTCGTTGTAAGAATGTATTCATGTTATCTATAGTTTCTTGATGAACCAGTGGGAGAAACCTCAAATCCAGAAACAATCGTCTAAATTTTTTCGCCATAAATTTTGTTTTGACCCAAATGTTGTAGTTGGTTTCATTCAGGATTTAGGTTTTGTCAAGACAGAAATAGTTGGATGCCATTGTTTTCCTAAACTTGTAAAACACACCCCATTATAATATACAATGTACCATAGAGTTAGATACATATTTATCGATAATAAAAAAAACACTTTTAATAGAATCATATCTAAATTTTATAGATCTAAAGAAACTATTTGATCATAACTAATTCTGTCATTACAATGCATACTAATTAACCTCCCATGATCAAAATAATAACCCGCAATATAAAGGGCTCTGCATTATACCTCAGATTTATATAAAAAAATATTTGCAACCATATAGAAGTGAAGAAGAGACCCCTAAGAATGCATAACAACTTTCAAATTTCTGAAAAAATAATGTAGACAAAAATCCGGTTTGCTTAAATTTGACGTCTAAATGACCGTCATAATGGCTTTTTTTTGTCTATCATGACAGTCATTTGACCATCAATCTTAACACAATGAAAGTTTCCTAGAACCTATGAGCTTAAATTTGACGTCTAAATGACCATCATATTGTCTTATGTTTGGTCTACCGTGACGGTCATTTGACCGTCAAATTTAATCAAGACAAAACTTGCTGTGTATTTCTAGAATGTGAAATTCCATAATTTCTTCTTCTGTATAATATTAGGGAGGTTATATTTTAACACATTATAATAACCTATTATAATTTATAATGTAATAATATATACATTTAAAAAAAAACAGGTATATAGTTTATAGAATGTAAATAAAAAACAACATATAGTTCATAAAAATTATAAACTATAGTATATTTTTTTATATAAAAAACACATAACCCTTATTAAAGGGGTTTAAAGGACAGACCAGGTTAAAATAATTTTACCAGGTGCAAGTAGATTTATGAGAGTATAGGTTAACCTGCATATTTTACAGAGGGGACAAGTAATTTCACCCGACCAATGAAATAAATTCAAATCCCTATTTTCATGAACCTTGTCTCCTCCCTTCATTTACTCTTAATTTTACCCTCCACACATTTAAAACTATGGAAATATTAGAAAATATTTTATAGAATTCTTACAAGCTAAAAACTTTAAAACTTTTATGTGGCTATAACTACAAATATTTTAATAAATATTTACCACACTTCACGTGGGCCACCAATAAAATAGCCTTTTTTTTAAATTCTCCATTTATACTTTAGAGTTCCACATTTATACCTGAATATTATCTCATTTTATTCTCCACTCCTACTCTTATATAAAAGAAAATATTTAAATATGTTCATTTATATAGTTTTTATAAACTATAAGATATAAATGAATAGGGCCGCCCCCTTACATGGATAATATAAATGGTTAAGAACACATGTTAGGTTTTATTTTAAAAGTATTAAGATTTAAAAAGTAATCCCTTCATGCTAAGCAATAAACATATGCCCCCTTTCCAAAAAAGTAAGCACTTATGGTTTTTTTTAAACATATATAAACCAAATCCAATAAAATTTATATTTTTAAGCGGTTTAAACAAAATATATATATAAAATAGGTTTATTTAAAAAAAAAACTATATATGCCTAGATTTATAAGTTAAATATGATTTAAACTTAGGCTTAGAATATGGTATGTTACTCTTTCCTCAATCCCATGTAATTTTAATATGGTTAAAGGCTTTTAATATATAGTTTTTTTTCAAAACAAAACTATATAAAAATTTTAATATGATGTTTTGATAAATTATTATATAAACCTTATTCTATATTATATATATATTAAAAATAATAATATAGTTTTCAAATTTTATAGGATATAGTTATAGATTAACTATAAACTATAGTTTTTCAAATTGAATCCTTTTAGAGTGGACTAAAGAACATGGGTATGAATTTACCTTCTGAAATATTTAACCTGCAAACATTTGAAATTATAGAAAACATGGAAATTATTTCATATAGTAATAAATCTTTTCTTTTTCTGTATGTGATTTTCACGCAGGTAAATATTTGAAGCCCTTTTCACCTGTGCACACATCAATCTCTAAACAAACATTAATTCCATATAATTTTACCCTTTCAGGTTGGTTAAATGTACAAATTAAATAAATAAAATATACAAAATTTGATTTTAATTTATTTAATTTATCTTGCTTTGTTACCATGTTAGAATTTGAGGATTCTAATAAATACGAATTTAATCAACTTACATATAACATAATTTTACAATACCCTATATTTAAATAAAGATTACATCATAACATAAGTAAATAAAGAAATACTTACAGGAAATAACATAGGTGACACAATATTTATAGTTAAAACCCCAATAGGGTAAAAACCACTTTGAAAATAACATTTTACTTGAGAGAACTTATTATATCCAGTAAGATCACCTCCTCCTGTTGAAACCTTATTTATCAAGGGTAAAACCAAATCACTTGATTTTCACACCTTTGATATATTTCCTAAATATATCAAATGAGGACACTAAAGTCCTATTTATATAAGGTAATTGGGTATGTCTCCCGACCCACCTTTTCAACCTAAAATGGTTGACACATACACTTTTAGGTGTATAATATTTAATATTAATAATATAACCATTTCATGATATTAAATATTTAACCTAAAGTATATACCTAGATTAACATATTTAATAACAGAAATATAAATATTTCATATTATTAAATATTAACCTATATATTAGTGATGGACCCATATACATTAAGGGTTGGCCAGACCACTTAATCATTATGTTCCAACACCTACAATATTCTTTAAACTTGACACCACCAATTTATAAAGGCTTCCAAAAGTGAAATTTTCACTCATTTTATGAATAGCTAAGAGATTGAGATTTCTTTTTTATTTGAAAAAGTATATACATGAATATAAACCCATGAAGTATTTTCCAATGCTGTCACCTCATTAATTGAAAGAGAAATAAACATTACATTTTTAAAAGCCTCTTTCAAATCCTCCTTTTCCACCAAAGAAAGAAATTTTTCAAGTTCTCTATCCATTGCTACCTGACCAATGTGACCATGGAACATTCTGCTAAGCCAATAACCTGATGCCAAATTTTATTCATTTGAGATTTTTCAAATGTTTCTTGTTTTTTTTCATATATCTTCTGCATATTTAACATTGCAAGCAGACTTTTGGCATGTATTTTCAGTCTCTATAAGCTTTGCCTAATTTTACTTCAATTGCACCCATCATTTTACTTTTGGGAAATATATATTTTCCCACTTGATGTTTTTCAATGGTATTTATTTTAAGTTGCATTGTATGATCTTTCCCTTGTTTTTCCAACTACATATTTTACATCGACATTGAGTTGGAATATCATTAACATTTTTTGGTTTCAACAAGTTCAATAAAAATATATTTAGTTTCCCAGTCAAACATGAAAGTCCTTCCTATTGTCCAGTTTTTCCTTTTTCTACTCGCAAATCTTGTATTACTTTCTTCGACTTTAACTTGTGCATCTAGGTTCTTATCAGGTATATCTTGATTGCCACATCTCATTTTTCTGGAAATAAACATTGGAGTAGAATCTTCCTCCAATGTTGGTGTTGGATGAGAATTTAATGAATCTTCTCCTATTTCGATGTCATTAAGGGAATGAATCTTTTCATCGAATAGGAACATCTCGAAAATATTAGTTTCTGAATGTGTTTGAGATATGTCTACATATAAAATTCATACATAAAATAAAGAAGAGCACAAAGAGAGAATACTCAGTTTAATAAAGAGTGCAACTATACAATAAACACGCTATGGAAAGATATAATAATTTTTTTTTGTAAATTAATAGATAGTACATACCTATATTTTCTATAGATCCTGACACAATATTCATTTTTAATGAGAGGCCAAAATAGTCAAATATTTTCGTGTTACTCTTTTTTTGAAGCGGCTGAGTAACCTTATTACTCTTGTTTTCTAGAATCCATGGATATGTTATAGATAGTGACTGTTTAAAGACAACTATAGGGATGGATGGTATAGACTATGGCGACAAGGGTCGGAAGGGCAAGAGGTTAGACGGACACATAAATAGGGGTAGGAAGGGCTATGGGTTGGGTGCACATGACCAGGAAAGGATAGGGGTTGAACGAATAGGTTGGATGGCTCAAGGTTGGACAGATAGAGGTTAGACGACTTCAGGTTTGACGGCTCGTGATTAGATGGCTTGAAGTTAGACAACTTGGGGTTGGACAAATTCATGTTGAATGGCTTGAGGTTGGATGGCTTAAGGTTAGACAATTGAGGTTGGATGACATAGGTTGGACAACAGAGATATCAAAGCATGACGATAGTAGCAGAATATTCAATCAGATTGTAATAAAGGTTAGACGGTCATGTATGTACTATACTTTGACAATATGTATAGTATTATACTTCCGTGAATATGAGTGTTGTTTAATTTGAAATGTTGGTGAAATACATGCATAATTTTATTTATATGTGTAAATAGTAGGTGAATTTACCCATACAGATAACCTATCGGCTGAGTTTTTTGACGAACTGAGTGGCAGGTGACTGCTTAATATTCGCCATTTCCAATATCCAAAAAACCCTAATATTCGCGAGTTTATGAAATTTCGCCACTAAAATTTTCCATGTTTGTTCAACATGATGTAAATTTTAAAGTCAATAAAATTATAAAGAACTTAATTAGGAGACATTATATTTAAAGTGTCTTAGATAAGATCTTGTTGGTGTGACAATGAATATCATTATGGAGGTTATTATCCGAATTAATTGTTAATTCTTGCTGAGTTGATTTGTATTGTATGACAACATAGATACTTTAATATGTTCAATTCATTTAATTAAGAACATTTATACTTGGTAAATGGAATATGATAACCTATAATTTATATTTATTTAGTTCATCACATAACAACATGAATGGGAATGAATTATTCATGTCAGTTCAATTAATCGGCCATGTATATTATCTTATTTTATCCTAAAAAATTATAGGATGGAATAAATATTATGAAGTTATATTTGGAATATTTTCACGGCATGGTCATCATGTGACAATTGCATTTATCTGATTTCAGATATTGATTATGTTGAACATCCAGTTTTATGATCATTGTGCTTATTAAAAAAAGTGAAACATGGTTTCTTAGAATTTCATAAAGCTAATAGGCCCTAATTGTATTACTCTAAAATTATTGTATTATCATATAATATAAGGATTTATCCTTAACGAGTTTCAATAAACACCTTTATTACTTGTATATCTCTTATGTGTTGTAATAATGAAATACATTATTTTTAATAGCAGTGCGCACTTTTGAAAATTGATTATGAAAATTATACTTTCCTATTTGTTGTAATTATACTTTAGGACAATTATTATCTTTATCTATCGAATGGAAATTATTATGGCAATATGTATGACAATATTATTAATGTGTACAAATAAATGATGTTAAATAAACAACGTTGTTGTGGACAATGATACATGAAATAATGACAATTTCATGGTAACTTTGTCGTAATGAGATTAAATAAAAAATTAATCTATTTATATAGAATAACTTCAAAAAGTACATCGACGACAGTTGTACCTTTACGACAACAACATATATGAATGATATATTGATGTCTTATTAGAGAAGCGCTATACTACAAAATATGAGTTAGGATGATAACAAGTACAACAAGAATTATACATTTACGATTATCGTCAATATTAAATTTTTCTTAAGACTTTAAGGTTTATATTTATTTCTTACAGAGATTCATAATGTTAGTTAACTAAAATTATGGAATTAATGCTACAATCAAAATAGGTTGGGATCGTTACAAAAAAGAAAGGATATGGTTGGAATAAACCTATTCCTAACAACGAAAAACTATATAATGACACTACGGGTTGAAATACGTCATAAGATAATAAGTAGTTAAGTTACTATAGATCTTGTCATTAAACATATAACTTGACTTAGTCTAGAAATGATGAATTCTACCTTGTATTAAGATAATGTGTATTATGAAATGTGGACTCTAAGTCCCACCTATCCATTCAACTGAACTTTATCCATACCACCTTAAGATGGCTAGAAGAATGGTAATGATTATTTAGTGATGAAAGTCATTAAGTAATCATTATCTTTCCCATAGGGATCTTAAGTTGGGAATGATAGTGTACTCTCGAGTAGAGAGGAGGGTCCTAGATCCTATTCCTTCTTAATACAAGAAATTAAAATTTAATTTAAAAAATGCTATCCAGATCATTGTCTAGAGATGGATGTGCAGCTGATGGGACGAAGTTTTGTTTGGCTTATGTGAAGTCATAAAACTAAGAATGCAATGCATTTCTTGGAAAAAAAATTCCGAAGTAGTGTAACTAGCTGATATACATTATCAGTTCACCAAGTCCCTGTTTAACTATGTGAGGATGCCTAGATGAAACTCATTTGACTGATTTTTTAGGTAGACACTTAGGAACTTGTTGATCAGAGAAAAAACTTATTAGAACTCACACACAGAGTCCACGCGGGAGAACAACATAGGAGCAAAGGCGTGAAGGTATAGGAAGGCATCGCACATGGAGGTGTAGAGTAAGACTTTCAAGACTTAGCGGATTTTGGAGATCATGGCTATTCTTAGAGGTTGGTGTGTGGAGCACACAGAGTGATGTCGAGACTTGTGCACCACTCTTCATGGAGATTTCAAAGAGCATGTCAAATCACTCTTGTATGGGCATACGCTAAGAATAGATCCACCACTATAGTTAACTATTAGCGATCTATAGATAGCATACTTGCATGTATGGTTGTACTTGTAAAAGGCGCATGGCTATTATTAGCATGTAACCTATTTTGGTAGAGTAAAGTGGTGAAGGGCTAGTCCCCCACCCTATATATATATAATGAATTACTTAGTAAGGGATAGACAAGAACACATACTGCTTTGAAAGATTAAAGATACATGAGTGCATGAGACTGGATAAATGTAATAGATCCATACGTGCATGGCTGGTATTGTATGAAGATTTTGTATTGTTGGTATAATGAATATATGAATAATATTGGCCGAACAACAGTGTCTGATATGTTTTTCATTATATACTATTGTTATCATGAGGATTTATACTTAAGTGCTTTAGATCTGGTATGGTGTAACGATGTATAGGTGGATTAGTTTCTAAATATATGTTTGTTATACTACTTCATGATGCTACCATTCTGCTACAAAAACCATAAAGAGGGACCTGGTTGTGCTTTGGGTGAGTGCTCAGCCTAGGTTGAGTGATGTGCCAACGCGACTAGGTGTTATCTGAGAATTCTAGGCTGCATCATTGGTTTCGTTGCCGAGACCTCTTTTCCACTTGTTTCAGAATGGTTTGCGATGAAGACATATCGGATAACTTTGGCGAGCATTGAAGATTGGATTCACGATCTGGAGGAAGAATACGCATGGAGGTTTGACACTAGATCCGAATTTAGCGTATGCACTTGGGTAGAGCAGAATCTATATGACAGTTTGTACGAAATATTCTTTGTTATATTTCCTGTAGAATTATATGAGTGGTTGACTGCATACAAATCTAAATGGAATTGGAGGTATCACACACTTGTTTGGACCCAGTAGGAATTTCAAACACTATATGATGTTGACCTGATCTGGACTTGCATGGTAGATACCTAGTTTCATGGTGTTCTAAACAATTATATTCTGGAGTATTCAATTTTGACTTATTCATGCCTGAAGGTAGTGGAGTTCCAGTTCCTACGGTATCCTAGAGGGATGTATTTGCAAGGTATTCTGCTGGAAATGAAAATACTGATGGTAACATTGAACTTGGAAGATAAACCCATGGAAAGATAAAAATCTCCATGCACAGGGGAAGGAACAGGATTGGTGAAATATGGCAGACCTAGCGGTAGCACAATAGAGGGAAGAGAGTCAGCTGAAGTATGATGAGGTGCATGAGAGGGAATTATGCAAGAAATAAGAAATTGCATAATGAATGGCGTTGTGGAGAGAGATGGCTCATGAGGGATTTGAGGCTCATGGGGAGGAAGAAGAGCAAGAGCATCAGGAACTCCCCCATCTAGGAAAGCATGACAAAGAACCCTCTTCAGCCTCACATGGAAGCACGCCAGTAGATATGACTTGGGCCACGGGTGCGCATCTAAGCCAACCTGCTGACATAGCCCTTGCACTTGGTTTTCTAGTATCTAGTACAACAGGTAAACACAATTTTAATTTAAGAAGTGAAAGATCATAAATAAGTCAGACAACAAGTACATCAATGGCAGCAAAGATAGCTTTGTTATTCTTTGGGGGTACGTTTTCAGGCACATCACCTACACAGAATATGAGTGCGCCGAGTATGGGATTCACCTCTGGAACTAGGACTACTTCACAGACTGTTGGGGTCCAGTATAGTACCACTGTCAGGACACAGGGGAGGGCATCCACGGGCCCTATTTCAAATCCTAAAGGAGGATCAAGTGGTCTGGGTAGTTCTAGTTCGGGTGGTTCGGGTGGTTTTGGAGGAAGAGGAAACCAAGGAGGTTTTGGGTTGGGTGGTTAAGGCCTGTAACAACCCCAGAACATTTATATGGAGATGTCCCTTCATCTCCCAGAGTACAGAGGTATCGAGGATGCTGCTGAACAGTTCATATGTGTGAAATATTGTGGCGCGTGAAAGGTATCATGGCTTATGAGCGCAAGGCAAGTCAATTTGCTACTACATTATAGGTGCACACGCACAGCTGGTATAGGAAGTTTGATCCCAATAAAACTTGTATTGACTATGTAGCATTGAAAGATGCTTTCTTGAAAGAGTTCCATATCCCAGAGTTTGAGCAGAAGAGTATAAGTGCACTCAAGGATATAAAGCAAGGCACTATTGAAAGTGTACATGAGTATGATGCCCATTTTAAAACACTTCTATCCAAACTCTCCTATGACATTCATGCAAGTCAGCATGCACAATGGTTTTTCGGGGGATTGATTACCCCATTTTGAAGAGCATTCTCACATAAAACTTATACCGACCTACGTGAAGCATTATAAGAATATTTACGCGTTAAAGCAGTTAGGAGTATTGACACTAGAGTTAGTCCATTCTTGGAAGCTCAGATAGCAGCTATGGCAAAACAGTTAGAGAAATTATAGAAAAATCAGCTCATGAAACACACTCAAGAATCTGGTGTACAGATTATGAAGTAGAAGGCCACACCAAGGATAGTTGCGCTCGCAGAACTGTATGTTCACTGCTATTAGACTGTGAGATTTTCCATTTGAATCACGATGCTAGTCACTGCCCCTACTACAACGTGCGATCAGGAAGAATGTATCCTCCTTTTGTAAAATTTGTAGGTCCACAACCCATGATACTGAGGACTGTAGATTGATTGGCCAGATCTATGATGCCATTGATATTAGGGTAAGACAGGCGAGTGTGGCTAATAATTCTAAAGGAAAGAATGAGCATCAGGATAGGGATTATAATCAAATGTGCTATGACAGGAATGACAGAAGGTTTGAAGGGGTTCATGAAAGGGGATGAGGATATCAAGGATATAGAGGATGAGGCTGAGGTGGAGGAAGGATTGAATTACCTTGAGGAAATTGCTATACATGTGGCTCACCTGACCATTATAGGTGTGAATGCCCACAGAATATTTCCTGTTCATTTTGTGGAAAGGGGCATAGTTATGAAGAGTGTCTGGGCTTGTATGAGCATATCAGTAAGAAACACAAGTAAGAAAACAAATGCGTAGGGATGGTTAGAATCCAGCGTGTAGTAGAGAATCATTGGATGCCCAAGTTAACACCAGAACCTGAGGCAATAATAGTTAAGATAACCACACGAGCTGAGGCGGCACACGTAAGAGACATTTTACAACAAAAGCTGACAATCACTAGGGAGGAGGTTTTGCATGCTAGGTATCTAGATCTAGCTCATCAAAAAGATGTCTATCAGGAAACTATGGAGGTCCTTAGAAGCCTTCAAGGTGAAATACAGGGTTTGAAAGAGTAGTCTCGGAAATTGGAGCATAAGGATACAGAAAAGGCCCCGTCGGATATTGACGACATTAGAGAGGTATGTAGAACAGTTCTCCAGGAGAATATTATTCCTTTATTAGGAAATTGGTTGAAGGGGAATACTCTACATGCAGGAATTGAGACTAGAAGACAAATACTTCATGCAAATCTTCCCCCCGATAGCATTGACTACGACAAGGAGATCACTTTGAATGCTGTTGTGGACGGGTGGTTGTTGAGCAATATTTTGATTGACACAGGTGGGGAAGTGAATGTACTTATGTTGGATGTATGGGAACAAATGGGGAGACCCCCATTGTAGCCATCATCTAATTTATTGTTCATGGTAAACAGAACGAAAGCTACTCCCATATCAGTTTTGAAAGATGCATCTATCACCTTACAAGGGGCCAAGTTCACAGGAGACTTCGAAGTTTTAGTGCTTACGGAAGCAGATAGCTTCCCAGCTTTTCTTGGGCATCCTTGATGTTATGTAAACAATGTTGATTTGAGGTTTAACAAGGGGTATATCATATTTGAGAACAAGGAGGAAAGGGTCATAATACCGTTGACAGATGGGAAAGCTATACCATATGTGGAACCTCTAAGCGAAGAGGACTTGAACAGAATCTATATACGCGCTATTTGGGACCCAGAGGTCAATGAGCCATTTAAGGAAGGAATCCTTCATTGGGAATATTCTCATTCAATCAGTGATACTACCAGTATTGCTTGTGATAATTGGGATCCTGGCATTTATGAACTGGTGGGGCACAAAGTTAAGTGTGTGGTTGTTTGTAAAAAGGGTTTTCGCTATGTTTGGTGTATAGGTCGCTCAGTACCCCGCTATACTGGATCCGAAGATTTGGCTAGATTCTTACATGCCACGGAAGCAAACTGGGTTGACCGACTTAAAAGACAAGATATGTTGTCATCTACTTTGGGTGGGATAACAGCGTGATGGTGGGTGGTCCACAGGGATAATCTCTTAGAATGGGGGAAGATTGGGACCATCTTATCAACTAGGTTTTCAAGAAGTAATGCACCTAATTTTTTTTCCCTTATCGTGGTGATCAACCTGCTCATCATCATATCCAGTAGTGTGAGAGACTTTGAATAGTAAGACAGGAAGCATTACCACCCTCACTTTGGGTGCATTGGTTTTATTCTACTCTACAAGGTTGTGCTCGTGCTTGGTATGTATATGCTGAATTACATTGCGACACTGGAAATTGGCAAAATTTGATTGTAGGGATGATCTAAACTTTTGACTTCTTTTCATCTACACCACCAGTGAACAAATATTTAAGCTTTATCAAGCACTTAACCATGGGAGACAGTGGGAAAGTGGAAGAACTTATTCATGAATTATTTGGTGAGACAGAGACAGGGGCACGTTTTGAGGATGAAGAAGATGATATCATATTACTTTAGTGCGCTTCTCTGGAAAAAGACAAGGGGAAGATGGTTTACATAATTGATGATAAGGAAGTTGAGCACTTGGAAGTGGATCATTCACATGGTGCACATGAAGTGTTAGCTAATGTGGATGTAGATGCACGCACCTATCATGAACCTCTGAAGACAAAAAAGATCAATATAGGCACAGAAGCTGAACCTAAGGAGATGATACTTGGGGATTATTGGTCAGAATCAGAAGTAGTGAAGATCATAGAGTTACTTAGAGACTATGAGGACTTATTCCCAAGAGGATACCATGAGCTTAAACGCATGCATAAATCACTAGGAGAAATGAAGATAAAGCTCAAGGAGGGTGCGCGCCCTATTAGGAAGTGACCTTATCGAATGAATCCCAATTTTCACAAGAAAGTAAAGGAAGAGATTGACAAGATGTTGAAATATGGCATCATTCAACCGTTGGATGAATCCGAATGGGTCAGTCCTATGGTGATAAGCATCAAAAAGGATGGTAGGATTCGAATTTGCGTTGATTATAGAGAGTTGAATGCAGCATGTGTTATAGATCCCTTTCCTATGCCATTCACATAGGAAATATTAGAAGGAGTGGCTGGACATGAGATATATTCATTTACAGATGGGTTCTTAGGGTATCATTAGGTTAGGATTTCCCCAAAAGATCAAGAGAAGACCACCTTCACTACTGAATGGGGAAGTTTTTCCTATACTATGATGCCCTTTGGATTGAATAATGCACCTGTTGTATTTTCAAGGATAGTGGTACAAGCATTCAAGGATTTTATTCACAACTTCTTACAGGTCTATCTTGATGATTGGACCATTTATGGGCTAATTAAGGATCATTGTGACAATCTGTGCTTAATGTTTGAAAGATGTAGACAGTTGAGTATCTCATTAAACATCAAGAAGTGCATCTTTGCTACTCCCTTTGGCATAATTTTAGGACACATTATCTGCCAGGATGGGTTGTTGGTTGATCCAGCTAAAGTTGTAGTCATCGTAGGCTTGAAAGTGCCTGCTAGGTAGAGTGAGGTGCACAGATTTTTGGGTCATACAAGGTATTATAGGAAGTTTATAAAAGGGTATGCAAAAGTTACCACACTCTTGGAAGAATTGCTCAAGGGAAAAGGTATATTCTATTGGGGGGAGTCGTAGCAGTGCGCGTTTGAGATATTGAAGAAGAAACTTACTATTGCACCTATCTTGCAGTTTCCTTCATATGATAAGCCTTTTCATGTTCATGTGGATGCCTCTGGCATAGCCATTGGTGCCGTCTTAGCTCAAATGGGAGAAGGTATAGTTGATCACCCCATTTGCTTTGCTAGTAGGAAGTTGACCCCTGCAGAAAAAAATTATACCACTATAGAGCGCGAGGTCTTGTCCATGATCTATGCCTTGTACAAATTTCGTCAGTATTTGTTAGCCACAACATTTAATTTTTATACAGATCATATGGCATTGAAGTATTTGGTGAAAAAGCCCATTTTACAGGGGCGCATATGATGATGGATACTCTTATTTCAAGAGTTTGACTTTACAGTTGTGGTAAAACTAGGAAAAATCAATTCTGGACTAGATCACTTGTTTAGAATTTAATCAAGAGAAGATGCACAAACAATAGAAGAGACCATGCCTGATGCACAACTGTATAGGTTACAATGCACACCATCAAAATTAGAGGACATTGCTATCTTTCTAAGGATTGATATGACACCAGAAGGCATGAAAGCTTTAGAGAAGAAGCAACTTGTTATACGCGCGACACCATTCATGTTAATCAATGGTGATTTGTAGAAATTAGGTAGAGATGAGGTGTTACATCGTTGTGTATTTGAGAATAAACGAAAGGATATAATGGTAGAAGCACATGGTGGTATTACAGGTGGCCACTATGCAGGTGATACAACAACGCGCAAGATCCTACTTATTGGTTTGTGGTGGGAAACATTGTACAAAGATTGTAAAGATTATTGTAAGGCATGTGACCATTGTCAATGTCTAGGTTGACTAGAACAAAAGGATGAGATGCATTTACGACCAGTTACAAGCGCAGAACCCTTTAAGAAATGGGCGATTGAATTTTTCGGGCCTATTTCACCAGCCGCACATAGGACTAGATCACGCTATATCATCACTTGTATAGATTATCTTACCTCATAGGTAGAAGCAGCACCTACAAAGGACTGTACAGTGGCTACAACAACAAGGTTCTTATGGGAGAATGTTCTTACAATGTATGGCTGTCCTTTAAGTTTAACAAGTGATAGGGGCACACATTTTTTGAATGAGACAATAAGATTTTTGTTAGCTGAGTTTATGGTTGCCCACCATAAGACTACACCCTATCACCCTCAGGAAAATGGAACTGGTGAGGCTTTTAACAAGATTTTGAACCACACATTGACCAAGATTTGTGATGTTGGAAGGAAAGATTGGGATGATAAAGTATCTGCTGTTCTTTGGGCTTATAGAACAACATACAAGAGATTGAACAAAACCACACCTTTTCAATTGGTGTTTTACGCAGAAGCTGTTCTTCCTATAGAATTGATGTTACCTTCTTTGCGCATTATGTGCACTAGAGATCTAGCTAATGAGCAAGCCTTGGAAGAATGAATTGAGAAGATGGTTCAACTAGATGAGCGTCGAGCCATAACACGCTGGAGTCAGAAACAAGAGAAAGTGTGCCAAAAGTCATGGCATGATAGACATATCAGGGATAAGAAACTTGTGGTTGGACAAATGGTACTTCTGTATGACTCCAAGTTTTTGTGCCATCTAGGGAAGCTCAAGGTGCATTGGTTGGGGCCATATATTATAACTCATATACTTGAGTCAGGTGCTTGCCAGTTAGAAGTAATTGATGGCACGAGGCTGCCTGATTATTTTAACGGGAATAGGTTGAAGCACTACTATAAATAAGTCTTCTTGGTATTTGTAATAAGGCAGTATTGCCAGATATATTAGGTTTCCCTTTCTACATTCCCTTAATGTGTTTCTTTCATCGTCGCTATGCTTTGTCAATTTAGTTCTTGTTTGTGTGGAATAAGCGTGCTTGCGTGCATGAAGCTAACTACAATATGAACCATGTTGATGCGTAGAGGACTGCACATAATTTTAGTATGGGGTGGATTGTTGGCGACTCTCAGGTATATGCAGCGAAGATTTAATACTGCAGGTGTTGAGAAAGAAGGTTGCTAAGGGTGATTGACAAAAGATTGCTTCTCAAAGATAAACAAGGATGAAGATGAATGAGGGAAAGTATAACGCAAGGTAAGCAGTGGCCATGGTAACTACTAGGAGATGGTGTAGTGATGAGGTACTTGGGTGCTAGAACGCGTGCTGAAGAGAAGTCTGTAACAAAGGGTAAAAAGGTGCGCTATAAGGTTATAGCTTTTGGTGCGAATATGTACCGCACGAAAATGATAAAAATGGGTAATAAATGAAGAGAATTTGGTAGGTGGAGGAGTAATTAATGTAGAAAAAAGTGGAAATCTATATAAGGATGGGATGCGATATCATTTTTACCCTTGTGACTATGAGAATTCGAAAACGAGATACGTGCGAAGAGCTAAGTAAATCGATTCAAGGTGCGAAGCAAGAGAACCAGGCATGAAAGAAAGATTTGTGTATTGGAAAGGCTTGTATCCCTGTAGGAGAAGGGTTTGAACAAAATAGAGTGACAGAACAGAGTTAGGGGACTCAATTTTGTGATTACAAATTAGGTCACCATTTAATCGAGTTAGGGTTTAAAGGAAACTAATAAAAACTTGCAATAGAAGGTTTAGAAAACAAAACCCAAAGGGAAGAATGGCTCCAAAGAAGAAAGCAACACCAGTAAAAGAAAAGAAGAAGGTGGTAGTAGAAGAAGAGGAAGAGATGGCCCCATAAAGCAATTTTTCAGAGATGCAGTACCCTGAGGAAGTAATTTTGAGCTAAGAATGGGACACCCATATAAAACAGAGCAAGATAAGTGAGTATAATAACCGGACCAAGGATAACCAGAAGAAGTTAGATGACTTTCTCAATTCTCGAATGAGCAGATGAACTGAGGATGGCATGCTAATATATGATGACGCCGGGGAAAGGATACTAAAAGGGATTGGTGTCTACCAACTGTATGAGCTCCCATACTTTGGGAAATATGCACCATTGTATAGATGGCTGATGAGCCGAGTCCATGAGGACTTTTTCTATTTTGTAGGATGGAGGGTAAGATTGACACCCGTTCTTATTGCCACAATAACTAGATTAAAGGAAACAAGCAAAGATATTAAAACTGACCTAGCTGAAAAGAGTGCCATTTTGGAGACACAGAAAGTGTTGGGCTACTAGAAAGGACCGCACGGAATGGACATTGATAAACTACAAAACTGTCTAGTAGTACAGGAAACAGTGCACCTGATTACAAAGTTAAATTAATAAGAACGTTGGTCACAAGTTAACTCTATGTGGCTGCATGTGGCAAAGTGCATGTCAGAAGGAGTCACTTACAAAATTTTCGTCTTCATTACAAAGAAAATAGTAGAGGAAGCATGCCCAGGAAACAAGATAAGCTTTGGCTGTGTTTTGCTAAGTTTGGTATTCATGGATATTGGGGTACCAGATGGCCAAAAAGAGAATATATGGGAATACCCCATGAATCACAAGTCTCCAACTGAATGATTCAGCAAGTATCTATGCAAGGGGTCAATGATGGACAAGGTAAAGGAGCGAGTGGAGATGTGGTATGACAGGATCCACGAGGTGTTTGAAGAGGAATGGTGTATACCCAAGGAGTTGCCTTTAGTTCTAGGGAAGCAGGGATAGTTTGTAGTCTACCACCACTTTTGTATTGCGTGCTTTCTAATGGTAGACGGGCGAGGGAAGAATGCATATAACGAGAGTAATATCCCAAAGATTTATTTTGTTCAAATATTTGTTCATTTGATATTTCTATCGATGCATGTTTTATTTTTGTTGTTGTGATATTCCACGTGTATTATGAGGGATGTGAGGTGCAAGGAGGATCTTCATTCAACACCCTAACCACGTCTACATCAATTAGTATCATAGCATGGATTTATTTCCTTCTAAGTGCAGGCACGATAGATCTTTGCAATTTTCCACATTTTCGAATCTAGGTAGAAAATCATTTTGTACATCTTCCAGTGGCTAATTGTAGGGTAAAATATGTGAGAGAGTGACACAATAAGTTTTTTGGTTTTCCATAGTGTGATTTGTGAGTAGAATGTCATTACAAGCATCTTCTAAAAAAATTAATGATGGGTAAAATATTACAGAGATTATGGTTGCAATTTTTAAAGAAAGAAAAATAAAAATGGAAAATCGAAATAATGGCAATGTATGATGCTGAAATCTAGGCGAGGGAGTTGAAGACTTGGCCGAAATGATGCAAATTATGTAATCTTACATAGAGACCATGGAATCCACACAATTCTAAGGTTTTGGTATGGAATATCATGATGATGATGAAGGAAACCCAACATACTAGGGAGTGTAGGTTGTGAAAATAAATGCAAATACAAAAGAAGAGGAAGTGTAAGATGGTTCAGAATAGAGACGAATTCATGTAATTCATAGAGCGGGTATAGTCCTAGATTGGATACCCCTTACTATTTTGGTATTTTTGAACCAATAAATCTTGTATATTAGATAGAAGAGATAGATAAATATTTTGAGTATGAAGATATGTAAAATCCCAGGAAGTTCAAGTTTGCATGCACAAATTTTAAAGGTCATGTATCATTTTGGTGAATCATCATGGTGGGAGCATCTAGACCAATTGAAGTGCAGCATGAAAAGAAAAAGATAAAAACATGGGATAAGATGATGGAAAAAATCAAGGTAAAGTTTCTACCTACATATTACCATCTCAATTTTTTCATAAGGTTACAAGGTTTGCGATAGAGAGAGCTTAGTGTGAACTAATACACGGAAATTTTACTGACTCGCCATTAGACCGAAACATGTGGAGGATGATGTGGAGAATATTATAGGTATATGACCTAATTGTATATTTCTATTCACGATGATTTTAGTCAATTTCAAGTTAAATTTATGGAAGAAGCCTATCAGTAGTGCTCTAGAGGTATAGGAAAAGTTAGCATTCCAAAAGGGGATGTCAAGCAAGGTAAAGGACAAAGTAAGGGCATAGATAATTCTATAAAAGGTTAAGGTGATTCATGTTTGACATCACAAAGTAAAGGAACATCTCAAAGAGATGGAAATACATCCAAGGGTAGAGGAACCTTTGGTCGTGGAAGAGGTCACAAACTTAATGACACATGTTATAGGTGTAGAGAAACATGACATGGAGCATATAAGTGTCTTCATTCCCATAATGGTGGTAAGAAAAGTGTGCACATTGTGCAAGGAGAGAAATATGGCTTGTTAAGTCATGAAGAAGAACTAGAAATGGGAGAATTGATGATTTTCAAACGTGTATTGCTCAAAAAAATATTGGTCCTTAGCAAAGAAGTTTGTTTAGGACAACATGTAAGTCAAGGGAAATGTTTGTAAGGTGATAGTGAATAGTGGAAGCATTGATAATTTGGTGGCATAAGAGATGGACTATAATTTAAAGATGAAGAGAATTGAGCATCCAAATCGATATAGGTTTTCATGGTTGCATAAGATACACCAAATGTTGGTGAAATAACAATGTCTAGTTAAATTGCAAATTGGGAGATATGAGGATGAAGTGATGTGTGACATCATTCCCATGGATGTACACCATGTACTACTTCTTATTCCTTGGCAGTTTGATTGTAAGGTGCAACATGATAGTTGTGAAAACACCTACACTGTGGAGAATGATGAAAAGAAATATACTTTAAATCCATTGCAAGAAAAGAGAGAAGAAGCACCAAAAGTTTTTTAATTTTTGGGTAAGAAATTCCCAAGTGAAGTGAAGAAAAATTGTGCATTTTTTTCACTCATAATGAGGACCATGCAAAGATAATGCTTAGAAAAATTAGTTGAGAGAGAGAAAACAATATTGTGGGAAGTGAAGGAAATGTTTAAGGAATTTGTGAAATTTCTATCTAATGTGTTACCTTAAAGGTTGCCACCAATGAGAAACATAAGTCAGTATATGGATTTAATTATAAGATCAAAATTTTTGAACAAGGTATCTTACATGATGATAGTTGTAACAGAATGTAGAGATACAAAAAACATTACATGAATTGTTAGATAAATGAATCAATAGAGAGTCTAATTCCATGTGTAGTGCTAATAGTTATACCACAAAAAAAGAGTGGTGAGTAGAGTATGTGTACTGATTCAAGGGCCATAAATAAGATCACCATAAAGTAAAGGTTCACATTGTTGTGCATGGATGACATTATGGATTTCTTGAGTGGTGAAAACTATTTAGGAAAGGTTCATTTGAAGAGCATATATAACCATATTCGCATTAGAGGATATGAGTAGAAGACAATGTTTAAGACTCGAGAAGGATTGTGTGTGTGTCTTTTGATGTCATTTGAATTGAGAAATGCACCAAGTACTTTAATGAGGTTTATGAATCAACTCTTAAAACCATTTATAGGAAAAAGAAATTATCATTTACCTAGATGATATTTTTATTTTTAGTAGGATGCATGAAGAGCATTTGCTACACATTAGACAAATGTTATAAAGATTGTACGAAGAGAAGTTGATTTCTATGAATAAATGTAGTTTTATGTGGGAGGAATTTGTATATCATGGATTAAATTTATAGATAAAGATTGAAGATGGACCCCAAAAAGGTGTTTGCAATTATAGAATGGAAATCGTTGTGAAGTGCTTCTAAGGCACACAGTTTTCATGGGCTAGCTATTTTTTACTACAAGTTCATCATGAAATTTAGTGGTGTATGTACATTGATTACAAATTCCATGAGAGAAGAGAATAAGAGTTTCATCTAAAGCACAAGTTCCAAAAAGTGTTTTGCAGAATTGAAGAGAAGAATAACCAAACATCTAATGTTGGTATTACCATATTTCGATAATATATTTTAGGTTGATTGTGATGTTAATGGTATATCCATTGCATAGTACAAGTCAATAGGATAGACATGTTGGGTATTTCAATGAAAACTTGAACGATGTGATGAGAAAGTATAATTTTTATGATTAGGAATTTTATGCAATTGTGCAAGGATTGAAGAAGAGGGCACATTACCTATTGTTGAAGGAGTTTATGTTATACACTAACCATTGTAAATAGAGAAAATTACCATAAATGAAAGTAACAAACAAACATGCAAACCTTTCCAGCAACCTTCTGTGCAAACCTCAAATAAGGGTCTCTTGTGAAACCTTGCAGAAAGAATGGTAGAGATGATTTGTGGGTACTCTTGAGTGCTCTCCAAGCTTTGAAGGAAAATGTTACAGACACGGTTCAATAGAGTTTTTGTGCTTCAGATTCAAGAAGGATTGGAAGGAAGGTAAGCTTGTAATTTATAGAAACAGAAGGTAGTTGGAATTGGTTACACAGATAAATGAACATTCTAAAAATAGCATTATGTGTAGTTGCAATAGTGTCGGGGGAAATAATAAAATTAATTACAAAAAGTTGCATCCATAAAGGTGGTTATACGTGCATTTTAACTGCCCCCTCCTTTATAGGATTCTAGAAGTGCAGTCAACTAGGGTAGTCAAAGTGGAGTCAAAGTGGAGTTAGATCAAGTGGTGGATGACTAACTAGGATGTGCACACACTTAATTAATAAATAATAAATAATTTAGCCAAAGGGGTACAAAGGGTACATGAGATTAATGTAATTAATCCAAAGGGGTACAATGTGTATTAATTAATTAATTACAAATGGGTGAATAACAAGGTGTATTAACATAATACTGGGAACAAGTGGAAACATGAATGTAAATTTGGGGTGTCTACATTTTTCCCCTCTTTAAAGTGTTATTGCAAAGTAATAGTGCTTTAAAGATAGTAGACGCATGTAGATCAGTGATCAGAAAATTGTGAAGCATTGGGATGCCCCAGCAAGCAGGATGGTAGAGGAATGCCCCCTCAAGGGGCTGGATGATGCAACAAGGCGACAGGAAACCGCTTGATAGGAAGAAAGCAATGGATTAAAAAAAATATGGGAATGGACTATGTTCGTAGCATGAGTGTTATTTGGAGAGTAATTTTTCAGAGAAACCTAATTTTTGTTGTTGCAAAATAGAGTCATCACCATGATTATGAAAGAATCAAGATTGTTAACCCAGATGCGCGTAAACA
Source organism: Taxus chinensis (assembly GCA_019776745.2). Taxonomy (NCBI): domain Eukaryota; kingdom Viridiplantae; phylum Streptophyta; class Pinopsida; order Cupressales; family Taxaceae; genus Taxus; species Taxus chinensis. The sequence goes on along the minus strand of CM034153.1, from coordinate 716,450,827 downwards.
AACACACACATCAAAGAAAAGATAAAAAGGAAAACAAACCCAATATACAAAGTAGTTATCGACATCAGCGTTATAAAGGAACCAAAATGTGATCACACTACTTGTAAGTGGTCCAAAAAGAGTAAACATCAACAATGCAACACAAATTCGAAAAAGAAGACAATCAGCTATACCCCTAATGTGTGTCACAATGATGATTAAGTAGATACAAAATGCTCCCAAATGGGAATAGGATCAGACTGGAAGAATGGAGTTAAAGTGACTCCTTGTAACACTCTTGTTGAATCCGTTGTGCAAATGATCAAATTTAAAATTACACCAAGTGAAGTTATATCATGAAGGAAAAACAATTTGTGTGACTTGCCCCAAGCAAAGTTAGCATATCATGCAAAGGGAAGAAAGTGATAGTTGTAAGATTGGCATGAGCACTAGAGTAATAGATAAAATTATGACGTTTATCAAGATTGTATTGAAAATTTGAATGATTTACTTCAAGGGTTTTCCAATTGTATGATTTCTATGAGAAGTGAATGTTTGTTCGAATTTTTGTGATTTTTTCTATTATTTTTTTGGATTTTTGAAATATTTGATTTTTTTCTGGATTTTCACAAGTTTTGAAATAAAAATGCAAACAAAAAGGAATACATTCCATGGCTTAAAGAAACCATGAGGAAAACACAACACGTGCAAATGACAAAAAGATATAAAATGAGCATTGAAAACAAACCCAATATGAACAGGAAGGAAGCACACCAAAGTTATATGTGAACTAAATATCCTGCAATTGGTCCAAGAGCGCATTCCTTCTAACATCATGATCCCCTCAAAAACTGGTTACTTGAACTATCAAAAAATTTCATGAAAGCTAAGGGAAAAAGTATGTTTTACTAAATCTTGGCTTATGTATAAATGTTGGAAGACACATCCAACTAATTTCTCCTTTGATACTTAAACACACTAATGTAACAAAAATTCTTCTAAAGCAATAGAATATATATAGATGTCATTTTTTTATTAAGGGCAAATAGTTTTGAAGGGACTATACCCTGTATACAAAAGGGCTCAAAAGCCAGATAGAAAAGATGAAAGAAGCAGCCCAGAGAAGGGTAGAATAGTCAACCAAGGAAGGCTCAACAGCCAAATATTACAATATAGGAGAAAAAAGGATCTAAACGTACAAAGATCCAGAGAAAAGAAGGCAAGAACAAAAAGGAACCAAAAGAGAAACAACATAAGGAGCCCCGCCACAAAACAGCTCCAGAACCACCCGATGACAGCCACATCGCAGCCAAAAAACAGCATCACTACAGCCCTTTACTTGATGGCTCTGTCAATTTTGGTCTTGATAGCCTGCAGTGACATGAAGAAGGCAATGGCAGTGGCCTGAGAGGGGTCTTGTAAATCAGCTTGGGCAATTGCAATGTCCCTTTTCTCTTTAGGGCCCCATATATCCTCATTGATCCCACTTAAACTGCAAACACTGTGGACATGTTGCTCAATGAAATTGTAAATGCTTTTGAGGGCAGACAATATGCAGTCATTTCAGCTTTTAGCATTCCCCAATCTGCCATCTAGGGACTGTAGTTTCTTGAAGATTTCACCAATAACCCCCTCATCCTCCTCACTTTGAAGGATCCTTTTACCCTTAGCTCTTTCCATGTTTTTTATAGCCCCTTTGAGCTCTTGAAGCTCCTTTTCTAATCTGTCCACCCTATCCAGCAATTCCTCCTCTTTGGGCTCCTCCACCGGCCTGCTGATATGCAGGAGGTTTTCAGCTAGTTCTAAGTCCTTGTGGCTCCTTAGGACTCGTTGGGAAGCAGGGATTTTGGCTTTGAGGCTCTTGCTTTTCTTGCTGGAGGTCGCATCTTCATTCTTTCTTTTTAGCAGGGGGTAGTGGGAGCAGTGTGGGCAGGTGTAGGTATGGAGGAGGGAGGTGGGATAGGATTCACGGGAGGGCAGCTGGAGAAATGGCGGTGAATCAAGAGGATAAGGCCCTGGTGCAAAGGGACAGCCCTAGAGTGGCTTTGAACTTCCCTTATGGATTTCTCCAGAGAGTTAATCAGATAATGAGGAAAGCTGATAATGTTATTTCTACGAAAATGATTCAGAAAAATCAGATGTTTTTGAGGTATAGTCACATATCTTCCTTCAAGGGTAACATACCTTACCACCATTTTGGCTAGTTCAGCAAACGGTTCAGGGATCGACTCCACCTTGAGGCCAGTAGTCACGAACTCAAGATTCTCTCCCTCTTCCAGAAATTTCTTGGTTTCAACCTCCCTGTCTACCTTCTTATTGAAGAATTTTGTGCCTTCCAGGCTGAGGCCCGTGATCTGAGCTATGAGCTCTTCTGTGATTTCCATTTTCATGTTACTATATTTGACTATTCTGTTCTTCCAACCCCGGGTGAATTTGATAGAGATGTCTTGGTCGAAGCCTTGGATCCTTTCAATGAAATTAGACAGGCCCCCGATTTGCAGGTATTCCCAAAGCTCTGTGTTCTCTTTCCACTCAGGATTGTGGGTTGGTTCGGTTTTGCATGGCGGCCCCCCCATGTTTCCTCTGCACCTTTTCCTGTTCTCAACGGTAAAATAGCTATCAATGTGCGAAATAGGCCGAACTTTGAACTTGGAATTTGAATCATTCCTTCCTGTGAAAGCCGATTTAATTATTATGCTACACTTGTTATTATTGCCCCGCGCCTCAGCTTTCCTCCTATACCAAGAAATGATGACAGCCCAGCCCGCACAGATCGCAACAATCATCCAAATCTTTTGTGATGTCATCCACATGTACTTGGGGATCCGCACATTAGCGTCTAAAAAACAGCCGTTAGTTATGATTTTCACTGCCATGAAGATCAATGATTATGGCTTTATTGACATGAGCGGGCAGAACGTCCCCTCTAATCCAAGTTTGAAAGGGATTATTAACACCGAAGTTAGCCAAACTGTCAGCTACCCTATTTCCTTCCCGGTAGGTGTGGGTGATTTGGACATTTACAAAGCTTTTACATATATCAATAGCTTCTTCTATATAATCCCTAATAGACCAGCTGGGGTGTTGCTTTTTATTCAGAAGATTGATAATATTTAGAGAATCACCTTCAATTATGATATTTGGAATGTTACAATCTCTGGCAAGTCTAATGCCCCAAAGAGCCGCCATGGCTTCAGAATAATGATTAGTCTGTCTGCCCATTCTCCCAGAAAAAGCAGCAACATAACAGCCTCTTTGATCCCTGATGATTCCCCCTCCTCCAGAGTCACCCGGATTGCCCTTAGAGGCCCCATCAAAATTTAACTTGTGCCAATCAGTGGGGGGTTTAATCCATCGGACTGTGTTTCTGTCAGTACCATTGTTATTTCTATTGACAGTGGCAATATTCCATTCAGTCAGAATGCATTCTTCATTCTCCGGGTAGAGTCTATTTTTAGGGGGTTTAAATCTAGCAATATTATCTTGCACAGTAATGATAATTTCCTTATATATTTTGTTACAAGCCTGTCTATTGTTTCTGAAAATATTATCATTACGAGCCTTCCAGATTCTCCACATAGTGTGGGGCAAAACAAGTTGCCATAGCCTTTTTACCATGCAATGTTTGAACGGAGAGTTCCATTGCTCCCAAGCCTGAGGGCAGGTAAGGGGAAAAATCCATCTCAGATTGAATTTTGCAATAACAAGCTGCCAAATTTTGGAAGCAATCTCACAATGGAGGAATAAATGCTTTATATCTTCAGCCTCATGCTGACACATGCAACATCTATTCGGCATGATGAATCCCTTCTTGATGAGGTTGTCATTAGTTAGGATCTTGCCATTAATAATTAGCCACCAAAAGAAGTTCACTCTAGGAGTTAGCTCTGGCATCCACAATTTGTGCCACTTAATTTCACTTGCCATGGATGCAAAGAAAGAATTATATCCTGCTTTAACAGTGTAATCCCCATCAAAAGAATCTTTCCAGATGAGCTCATCCTTAAGATTTTGATTACTTATATGGATTAGGGAAAGTTGATTCTGGAGAGATGTAATATCAGCCTGAATATTAATATTCTCCACTTTTAGCTGCTTCCATTTTCTTTTGTTTCCATTCCTCTCAATGTACCCCTGGATTTTGTGTCCATACTTTGCAATTAAGTTGTCTTTAATATGATCATAATCAGAAATCCAGTTAGAATCCGTCCACTTATCAGTCCAGAAGTTTATGTTTTGCCCATCTCCAAGCTTCCAGCTGCACCCCTGAGAAAGAATGTGTCTGCTGCGAAGAAGGTTGTTCCAGAAAATAGAACCACTCGGAAGGGACTGATCATAAATGAAGGAAATCTTGCTTTGATTTGAAAGATATTTGGTCTTAATCAGCTCTGTCCAAGGTCTGTGCTCTTTTATAAGCCTCCATCCTAATTTTGCAGTAAGGGCAGTACTCATATGATTGATATCTTTGATGTCTAACCCCCCTAGTCTCTTAGGTTTACAAACCTGTTCCCAAGCCACAAGATGATATCTGAATCTGTCCTCCGTACCGTGCCACAAAAAGTGTTTTTGAATCTTCTCAATACTGTTCATCACAGTTGTAGGCATGCTGAACATTGACAGAATGTAGATAGGCAAGTTTTGAAGCGTGCTTTTAACCAAAAGACACTTACCTGCACTTGAAAGAACTGCTCCTTTCCAGCCAGCCAACTTTCTTTGAAATCTCTTAATAAGATCATTCCATACCTCCACTGAAATCTTGCCAGTACTTAAAGGTAACCCTAAGTAAGTAGCTGGTAGAGAATTAATTGTGCATCCTAGAATATTAGTGATCTTTCTTTGCCTCTCCTCAGGAGTATTGAAGAAATAAATAGAGCTTTTGTCAAAATTAACTTTTTTCCCTGAGGCTTCCTCATAAAATCTGAGGACAGTTTTAATGGCCTTTGCTTCAATAATAGAAGCCATTAGTAGCAGCAAAGTGTCATCAGCAAACTGCTGATGAGAGGAGATCTGATTACCCGTAGTTGGAGGGAAGCCTTTTAGCATGCCAATGTCAATAGCTTTGGAAATAGATCTGCTTAAACTGTCAGCCATAATAATGAATAAAAGAGGGGAGATTGGGTCACCTTGCCGTATACCTCTATTACTGGAAAAAAAGCCCACAGGTTCCCCATTAACAACCACAGAGAATCTAGAGGTAGAGATGCAAGAGTGAATGATTTTTCTGAATTTGCTTTGAAAACCAAATTTGGACAGGACCTCATCCATGAATCTCCAGGAGACTCTGTCAAAAGCTTTATGCATGTCAAGTTTGATGGCCATCCCTGCCTTCTTACTTTTATCCATAGAATGTATAGTTTCATGAACCATGATAATTCCATCTTGAATAATTCTTCCTTGAATGAATCCGCTCTGCTGTTGAGAAATGATCTCCATGAGAATAGGTTGCATTCTAGTGGTGAGAATCTTTGTAAAGATCCTATAAATGACATTAACCAAACTGATAGGCCTGAAATCTTTGAAGTCTTTTGCATCCATCTTTTTCGGGGCAAGCACAATGTGTGTATTATTTAGTTCTTTAATAAGATTTCCCGTTCTGTAAAATTCATTGACAGCTTTCAAGAGATCTTCAGAGCATATTTCCCAACATCTTTGGAAAAAGTTGGCCGAGAAGCCATCTGGACCTGGAGCCTTATCCCCTTCTAAAGCAAAGACAGCCTTTTTTAATTCCTCAATGGTGACAGTTTTTGAAAGACTTTTAAATCGCTCAGCAGGTATTATATTATTAGGAATGGAGTCTAGGAGGAAAGATGTCGCTTGTTCATTGTAGGAGGTATCTTCAGTGAGGAGGTTCTTGTAAAAATTTAGTGCCTCTGTTTTGATATCTTCAGGATCCTTAGTAATGTTTCCATTTCTTTTAGCAACTTCAGAAATTCTGTTACAAGCTCTATGTTTGATGGCTGTCAGGTGAAAAAAAATTGTATTTCTGTCCCCATCCTTAAGCCAAAGGGCTCTAGATTTCATTCTCCAAAAGGTTTCCTCATGGCTGTTTATATTATGCAGCTCTGATAGGAGTTTTTTTTCCCACTGATGATCCTCAAGGGTCATACCTTTCATGGAGACATTTAGCTCAAGCTCTTCAAGCTGTTGCTTAAGTTCTTTCTTCTTTTCAAAAATGTTTCCAAAAACCTCTTTATTCCATTTTCTAACTTTCTGTTTAACATTCTTTAACTTCTGAAGGAGCCTGAATTGGGCCGTCCCTGTGCCTTCCCAAACCCACCACTCTTTAATTCTATCTAGAATGTCCTCATGTTCGAACCACATTTTCTCAAATTTGAAATTACCATGAAAAGGTTTAGTCCAATTGAAGAAATTGAGGACTATTGGATTATGATCAGATCCCGTTCTGGGGAGAGTAGAAAGATGGAAATTCTGGTCCAGGATCCAATTTGCAGAAATAAGAGCTCTGTCAAGTTTAACCTGAATTAAGTTCTCTCCTAATCTTCTGTTAGACCATGTGAATTGATTTCCATGAAGCTCTATGTCCATAAGATTAAGAGTCGAGATGAAGTCTGCAAATTCTTCCATACCAATGGAGAATTCAGAACTTCCTCCAAACTTTTCTCCTGGATTCAAAGGAGTATTGAAGTCTCCCATAACCAACCAGTTCATGTTTTCAACCTTGCTTCGGAACAAGGTTAACTCTTTCCATAGCCCTCTTTTACCAGTAGCAGTATTGGGCGCATAAATATTAGATAAGATCCAGCTATGATTATTTTCAAGGCTTTTAAAGATAATAGCTAAATGATTCTGGGTTGAGGAGAGTACCTTACCTTCAACCATCTTTGTATCCCAAAAGATCGCTAAACCTCCAGAGGCCCCTTGAGAGTCAACAGCAGCAAAGGCAGCGTTCTGCCAAAAATGTCTTTTGAAGTCTTCAACTGCTTTACTTTTCATTTTAGTTTCTTGAATGAGAAGAATGTTGGGTTTGTTTGCTCTTTTAATTTCCTTAAGCATTCTTTGCTTAGGCCCTCCATTGAGGCCTCTGACATTCCAAGAAATAACCTTCATTAAAAAAAATTTGGAGATGCATTTTCCGGATGGCTCAGAATTCTCTGTGTACCATCTGTAATTTCTTTTTCAGTCTCTTTTTCTCTTGCTTCTCTCTTAGATGGCCTGCCTTTTCTAAAGGTTACTCCAAAATTTGCAGTTCTTCTAGCAGTGGCCCTTGTGATTCTTGAGGTGGAAGCTTCCCAGCCTCCCAGCTGCTTTTCTTCTAGGCTTTTTGAACCTCTTTTCTTTCTTTTCACTAAGATGAATCCATCATTATCACAATCATTTTCCTTACTGATTGGGGTAATTTCCCCATCCTCCTTTCCTGTGGTAATATCAGCCTGCTTACCCATTTTAGGAGTCAGCTCCTCCACATCTGTGTCCTCTTTCTCTTGTTTTAGATCTCGTGAAATGGATTCTAGATCCTCTTTGCCTTTTTCTTGTCTCATTTTTAGTTTCTCCATAGAGCTGCTCCTTAGCAGCTCTTGTTGGGCACTGATTTTGTCTTCCTCTTCTTCCATGTATGAGAGAGAAATGCTAACTTTTTCATTTTCTTCATCAATCTCCATGTTCAGCTTTACCGGATTTGGAGTCAAAGAGTTCAATATTGAATCCACTGACATCTCCCTTTTGTTTTCTCCTCATTCGGACCCAGATCTAATACTTGCTGAGACTCAATCAGCTTCTTAGGTTTCCAAAGTTTTCTGTAAACTGGTGGTCTCTTTGCCTTAAACCCTTTTTTCCTTTCTTTTAGCTTGTAATGCCTCTCCAAATGCTTATTTCCAGTATCTGATTTAGATATCAGTTCTTTATCCATCTTATCTTTCTGATTCTGTTCTTGATCTTCAGGAATAACTGGGAAATCTTCCAGCTTTTGAACTGTATGTTCAGGACATTTGCTGGCAAAATGCCCTAATCTGTGGCATTTGCTACATCTTAACTTGAAAGCTTCATATTCTATTTGCTGATTCCATTCTCCAAATTTGGATTGCAGAACAATGTTATCGGGGAGCTCCTGATCCATTTCTATGGAGACACAGAACCGAGCAAATGCCAGCCTAGACCTGTTTCTCGTGGGCCCATCCAGGCCAATAGGTGAACCAATCGATTTGGAAATGTGAAGGAGGATTTCATCATCCCAAAGATGCAGAGGAAGCCCTGGGAGTCTACACCAGATGGGTATGGCATGAATATTTTCAACAAATGGATTAAATCCGGGGTACCATTTTTTTAAAAATAGTCCCATATTACCCAGACACCAGGGACCACCCAACAAGACCGAGTCAACATCAGATTGGAGATTAAATCTGGCCAGAAAAAAACCTTTTGCCATAGTGGTGATTATTAAATCCCCTTTTGGTTTCCATCTACGAATGGCCCATTTCCTAATGGTATCCACATTAGGTCGTGCCCCCAAAAATTTTCCGACAAGTGCCAGATTGGTTTTCTCCAGAGCTCTTTGTAGACATCCATCAGGCACCTGTAAGTGGGTCACCCCTTCAGCATCTTTTGTACTTTTAAAATCACATGCAGCCTGAGGTTTCACATTTTTGTCAGGAGGAGTCTTAACAACTTCCACCCAGGCTCTAGACCCGACGCTGCCACCAAGGATCACATTTTTCTCTTTTACCGGTTCTTTAGTGGCTACATCACAGTTCTTTGAGAGACATTCAGCAGCCAGAGCTGCTGAAACAATGCTTTCGAAACCCTCACGCAGCCCGCCCGAAATTTCAAATTCGCAGCCCACCCGAAAGAGTTCCATAAGTCCTAATTGATATCTAAAGTTACTAAGTGAGAAAAAAAATGAAATTATGAAACAGGTGGATGCACTGATATGCCCCCAGTACAAGGGTTACTCTTCAGAGACTCGGGAGTAGAACATTTTTAGATGAATGGCATTCATAGGCTCCTTCAATTCTTTACCATCCTTGGTAAATAGTTTGTATGCACCATATCCAAATTTAGCAATTATAACATAAGGACCCAACTAATTAGGCTCAAATTTGACTTTTTTTCTCATGGTTTAGTTTTTGTTCTTTTGATTTTACTTTAGGACCAAATCACCGATTTCAAACTATCGAGGTTTGATCTTGTGATTATAATTATGGCACAGTCTATTTCTGATATAGCTGCATATGGTCTAAGGTGTAAAAACTGTCTCTCGTCCAGTAATTTTAGCTCTACAAGGCGTGCAACATGGTAATCCTCTTCATGAATGAGATGTTGGAGGGAGACACAAATTGAAGGAAGTTCAACTTTGATAGGTAATATGGATTCAGAGACATATACAAGGGAAAAAGGAGTAGTTCCTGTAGGTGTATAGAAGGAAGTGCGGTAGGCCTAGAGGGTAGGATATAACTGTGTATGCCAATTAAATCCATGTTTATTGATTGTCTTTTTCAGAATGGACTTGATAGTCTTGTTTTGATGCTTTGGATTGGCCATTGTAGTGTGGATAATAGGGTGTAGCCCATTTAGGAAAATATTATATTTCTTAGCTAGGGCTTTGAGATCCTTATTTTTGAAAGAACCACCATTATCAGTGATAATAGTAGCGGGGATGCCAACAAAAATATAATATAGTTGAAGATGAATTTAGAAATATTGCACCCAGTAACGTTAGTAATATGTGGCCATTAGAAGATGTGGGGTTTATTTTTCCAATGAAATTGAGTCCCCATTTTAAAAAGGGCCAAGGTGAAGTACTATGATGTAAGGCTTGGGATGGTGCATGAATGATATTACCGTGTTTTATGGCAAGCCTAAAATTTCTTCACAAATTTGCATGCATCTTCCTCCATTATGGGCCAGTAGTATCCAATGCATAAAATATTCTTTGCAAGGACTATTCTGCTGGTATGGGCACCACAAATACCTGAATGTACTTCAGCTAGTGTTTGATTAGCTTCATCCTAATTGAGACATCTTAAGAGAGTCCCATCATATCCTCTTCAATACAAAGTGTCAGTAAGAAGGGTGTAGCATGAAACACGTTGTGCTAAGGATATTTTATTAGCTGAATTAAAATTATGAGGATAGGCTTTAGTTTGAATGAAGGTGTATATATCATGGTACCAAAGGATGATCAAAAACTAACAATCTCACAAACCATGGTGGACTTCGATAATTCATATGCGGGCACCAAAATATGTTCAACAAGGAACTTGTTGTGAGTTTGACTAGTGTCGAACGAAATAAGGGAAGCGATAATTGCCATGACATCCACTACTTTTTTTTTTTATGCGAGGAAATTGTTCAAAATTGATAATCTGGAAATACCCTCTAAGGCTATCATACCATTCTTTTATAAGGTAAATATTTTTGTCTTTTACCTGATATTCTCTGTTAACTTGATTAATAACTAGAAGAGAATCACCAAGAATTTTCAATTCTTGTAGGCGCCATGAGAAAGCAAACCCTAAGCTTGCCTATCAATGCTTCATACTCTATAATGTTATTTGTGTAAGGGAAGTTGATACGATAAGATTTAGGTATGATGTCTCTATCCGGTGTATGCAAGACAATGCCTGCTCCAGAACCATGGATATTGCAAGATCCATCAAAGAATAATGTCCATAAGGGTGTTGCTTCAATGTACAATAAGTATTCGATCTAGAAATTCAAATTTTAGCTGTTTTGAACCTGGTAGTGGTGCTGCGACCAGTTGATCTACCGGTTCTTGACCTTTGATAACCTTTTTATTGATAGTTTCAATTTCAAATTCACTAAGTAGCGTAATCCAGCTAGACATGCGTCCTATTATGATTGGTTTTCGAAAGTAGGTACTGTACGTACCCAAAATTGTAAGGTACTGTACTACGGAACGGTGTAATAAGTGCCCCAATGATGATACAGGTCTCTTCGCAAGGTGTTTCAGGATCCAGAGAAGCTTTACAGATATGCGTTAAACATCCCGCATACCCCGCTTAGCCCCCGCGTGCTTTGTTTTCCCTATTTTTCCCTCTTTTCTTGGCTTTTTGGTCTTCAGTGACGAAACCGCCACCCTGAACAGGGCGGCGGTCCTGTAACCAACCGCCCTGAACAGGGCTGGCGGTCCTGTAACCCAGCCGGCCCTGAGCAAGGCGGCGGTCCTGTGCACGTTTTCCAGAACGCTCTTTTGACGCGACCCGCGTGAAATATCACGATCTCACCAGCTTTTCTTGCCGACTTGAGCATGCCTTAATGTTTTTGGTCCCCTGGAATAGTGTTTTTCTTTTGTTTAATGTTTAGGAGTTCAGTTTGGATTTGATTTTTGGATGTTTGGATTCCTATAAATGCATGGTTTGTGCACATGCAAAGGGCCTTTGAATTTTGCTCCAAAGTTTGCTTTTGAATTTCTTGTTACAGCAGTTTTAATTTTCCTTTGCTTAGGATTCTTAGTTTTCTCATTGAGTGGTTTGTTTTAGCTTTGTGTTGCTGTTGGTAAGCCACAGATCCAACTTGTGCAAACAGTATTATTGTTTTGGAGTAGAATAGTCTAGGCAGCCATTAAAGTTGCAGGTTTTGCTCTTCATACAGACTAGTTTCAGGTTCTGGACGCTTTTGTTGCATGATTTGTAGTAGACCACCGCTAGGAATTACATAGGCTAAGCTCTGTACTCTTGCGCTATCCCTCTCCTATCCGCATTCTATTCTGTCTGCATTCTGAAGGCTGTCCATTGATCCAAATATCTATTCCTGTTGATGCAAGCATTCCACGCTTTTCTGGATTCACGTGAGCGCAAAGAACGAAGAGATCATACTGAGGGAACAAGAACACACACACACCGTCAGATTCACCACAGTTTTGCGAAATCCAGGTTCCATCTTTCAAAGTTTTAGTTAGAACTTATCAAATAAAGTAGTTAATCACTTTATTTCAGTTATTTCCATTCTCGATATTGCCAGGGAGGTTGTGGGGATTGATAGTTTCTGAGAAACTATGATTCATTCCTCACTTCTGAGGTAGGATCGAGAATCTTGCAGATAGATTAGTTATTTTGTTGTTTAGAATAGATATACAAAATCGCATAGACAAATAGCTACCTCTCGGCTATTTTGTTTGTTTTACGTTGTTAGTTTAGTTGTCAATTCTAAATATTTTTAAATAGCCGCTTTCTTATAAATTGCCAGAAAATACAAAAAGAAATTATGTATGCTAGAAGTGCACTTAGATTTTACTTTATTATAGTTTTTTTCATTACTGCTTTTGCATGACAATTACGGGACCTAGGGAGCCCAGGGAATACATTTTCAAGCCAATTGTGCCCCAGCCCAATACCGTAGTGGCAATAACTGACATTGACCAAAACCTTAGGATACAAGTCTTCCAAACAGACAACAGACTTTCCAACAGATCAGGACACAGTTGAGAGGGTTAAACATCGAAGACGACCAAGCATATCTGTTTTTGGTCAAATCAGACCAAACTACAGATTACCCTAGAAAATACCCACATGACTGTAGAAGGGCTCGAAAGAGAACAAACATTCAAGTGTGATCCTTTAGTTCCACAGCCAGACGCTGGAGACAACCTAGTAGATATAGATACCAGCTTAAGAATCCAAGTTGCGATAACGCCTGTAAGGTATTCTGAGAAGATCGCACAACTGTTGGGTTCTAAACATAGAAGCTGAAAAAGCTTACGACTACTGGATACTAAGAATCAGAACTTGATCTCCCATATGACCATAACGGGACCGCAACAACCAAGAGTCTATGGTTGTGATCCACAGATCCCACAGCCTAACGAATCCATAAGAGAATTAGACATAGACACTGGCCTACGTAAATTAGTATTTCAGTCTACTCCGATTCCACCTCTCATCATTCAACAGTTATCCCTACTAGACACCAATAACCAACGAAGCTAGAGAATTTTGGACTAGGCCAAAGAATCATCCATAGAGTTGACTATATTCACCATATGACCCTATCAGGAGAAATACACGAAACCATCCCGGTGTCATTTTCCATGCATCCCACAACCCATAGATCGAATCACGCCAGAGCTCGATATTGATTGCAGCCTTTGAGCAAGTCATCCTCGCTGATCGATCTATCAACACCAGTCCAAGTTAGAAGGGCCTTCTTTGCCTTAGATTCGCAAATACCATTAGTGCGTGTCGAAGACATTAGACTTCCTAACTAGTTTGCCTACACATTCTACCCACACCGGCTGTCTCGGCACAACCTCGGGAGGTCGGGTACGCAGAAGAGTTACTTGTTGATTCTCAAGCTCACCTGTCACTTTTCCGACGTACAAAATTGGTGAACCCGACGTGAACCAAACAATTCTTTCACCTTCTCTTTGAGAAGTTTCATCTTCTCAAAATCACCTTCGCTCCTTCCCATTATTCTGCGGGTATTCATATACCCCCCGAATAATGTCGGGATTCGATGCATACGGCAGACCCCTCTTGGGTCTTGAGGCATACTACGCCCAACAGAATAGGAAGTCATCACCCTCACTCTCAATGTGGGGCGACAACTATTCAACTAATCAGTTGTCAACACAAACACCAAGGACTAGATATAACTCGTCCTTCCAAACAGAGGGGCTGGAGCAACTTGCTCAAACACAAACAGAGCCTTCAGGCTCGAACAATATGACATTAACTGGAGAGTCTGCTTCATCTCCTCAGGTATTACTCAGACCGCATATTAGTAGACAATCAGATCCATACTCAGTTCTAGATGACGAGTACTCAATACGTTATCCTAGGAGTGAACAACGCTCTCAAGGCATGTACCCACCTGTAGGAACTCTGCAGATACAGCCTGAGTTCTCTCTCTCAAGAAAATTCCCCTATGCCATCACGTATGGAAAATACTCTCAGAGATGCTTGGTAGGATAGTGATCAGTTCATAGCAGGATATCACACACCTCCGCAAAACCATGTTATACAACAAACGCCACCAAGGCACGATATCGTGGCTTCACCGAACGAAGTCATTTCAACTCTAATAGAAAAGGTTAGAGGATTAGAACTTGCCCAAGAAAGTCAAAATTCAAGATTCATACAAACAGGGAGTTCCAATCCTCCGCACCATCCTAGCCAAGTAGATCTCCTCACAGGAGTAGGCACGTTAGGTATGACTCCTCAATATTTACAACAAGTGCCAACTAGACCCACCATCGCTAGCACTATTCCTCCTGGTCCAGTACAAAGCAATCCATTCCTGGATAGTACACCTTCGTACTTAAACATGTACTCCAAATCACCACAAGGGGATATGTACTCATCCCCTGGCGTGTTTACTCAAATACAGGGATTACCTTATGCCCCTGCTAACGCATACATTACGCCATATCAACAACCCGTTCCACCACCGCCTCCTCAACAGGCACCATCAATGGTTGAGACGTATGTGATAGGGACTTATTCAGAATATTTAAAGGAGCCCTTAGATTTCGCCATACGAAGCGTTATGCTTCCAAGGCCTCTTCCCGATTTTCCCAAATACAAAGGAGAAGGAGATCCAAATGCACATATCAAAGCTTACGCTACAGCCATTCGTGAATTACTCCCATGGGATGGGGTTGTTGCTAAAATATTCCCCAAAACGCTGGAAGGCATTTCTCTCGATTGGTATTACAGAATACCCGAAGCTTCCATACATTCATTCAAACAACTCGTGTCTGAGTTCATCAAAGCCTTCGACATGAACAAACTATTAAGGACAGGAATCAGGGAGTTCTTGCACATCAAGTAAGAACATAATGAGTCTGTCGCCCATTTCATCCAAAGGTGGCGCACAGTCCTTTATTCCTCGGCAAGCGCTCCAAACATGGATCAGATGGAGCTATGTGATTTATTCCTTCATTCTCTTAGCAGAGAAGTGAAGGAAGAAGTCCAGAAGTTCCCACTAAGGACTTATGACGAGGTACTTGAGAGCGCTCTGCGAATTGATCAAGCAGCAATAGATAGTGGCCGT
>CM034153.1:715049108-715094319 GCA_019776745.2 Taxus chinensis | reverse complement strand
GGAATCACTTTTGGAGTCGCCATCACCACAATTGTTAGAGCTTCAGCATCTTTCTGAGACAGTATCAAAAGTGAAACAGGTGTGGAGATTTTTCTGCATATATTGCAATCTTTCTATTGATATTGCATTGGATGTAACACGTAGAACATTTTTCAGACTCTCTTAATTATATCTGTTTGACACGTTCTTTTGAGTGAAGAATCTGAACTGCAGAATGTTCTAATGAATTGCTAATGTGAAAATGTTTCACATCATTGTCTTACTATAGCCTTCCATGGCTGTAGAGAAATAATGTTCAGAGTTAACTTTCTATTGAAATTTGGAAATGGCAACTTCTTCAATGTTTGGAAGTAGCATCATTTCCTTCAAACTGTTGAAAGACATTTCCTTATCTGCATTCTCCATTTGTATTAGTTAGAAGCTCAAACTTATCTCACCCATATGGGCATGGCAGTCCAAATGGGTGTATCATCAACTTTTGCCAGGACATTATTTTTTGTGCCAGTTTTCTTAGTGTCAACCTTTCACTGTAAGCATTGATTCTGTCACATGTATTCAAGATGCTGTATACCTGAGCCAGAAAGGAATTTACATTTCCTTCAAACTGTTGGAGGGCATTTTCTTATCTGCTCTCTCCATTTGTATTGGTTAAAGACTCAAACCAATCTCTTCCATAGGGGCGTAGCAGTCCAGTTGGGGCTATTATCAACTTTTGCTAGTACATTATTTTTTGCACCGGTATTCTTAGTGTCAATCTCTCACAGCAAACATCAATTCTGTTAAATGTATTTGGGATGATGTATATCTGAGCTGCAAAGGAATTTACATGGGCCAAGTTTTCTTCTGTGTTTGTGATAATTTTCTGCTTCTAATAGAGAAACTCTGGAGTCCAGTAACTGACCTGGTTGGGCAATTGTTTGAGGACTACATGTATGTTCTTTGGTGTTAATTTTGCTTTATTACGGTTTTTAAAATTTGTGTGAGAGGAAATGATGGCGAAATGATCTAGGGACTGACAATTTAGTTCATTAGTCTTTGTACTTATTTTGTTGGTTTTGTGTTTCTCTTCAATTTATCAAGCGTCGGGATTCTTTGGCATTTCTGTTTATGTGGATAGGCATAACCTACATTGGCAACCAAGAGGGGTGAGTGTAGCAAGTGTAATAGTGTGGGATGTCAATAAAAATGGCTGGCCCTGAAAATGACATCCATTCAACCGTCATAGGGAAGTTTTCCATCTTGCTTGGAGAAGGTGATTGAAAAATGACGATATCTTGTGCAGATGGTGGAGTTTGGAGCCTGTTTTGTTTTGCTCTGAAAGCTTTTTTTTGAGCCCACCACGGTGGTATGGCTAAATTGAGGCTATCCATCATTAGTCAGTGGGAAATTCGTGGAGAAGATGGAGTCATTAATCAATTCCCGCTCATATTACAGAAGATCATGATGGCGGAGAAGTTGCTCGTATTACAGAAGATATATATCTAAAAAATTTCGATATGTATCAATCTTGAGGTTTTTATTTTGGATTTGTCGCATTTTGTCCATTGAAGGGTTCCGCATTGATTAATGACTCCATTATCTTCCCCACAAATTTTCGGCTGACTGTGACGGATAGCCTCAATCTGGGTATACCTCTGCCCTGGGCTCAAAAAAATCTTTCAGAGAAAAACACAACAGGCTCTAAACTCCACTGTTTGTACAAGATATTGTGGTGTTTCACTTACCTTGGCCAAGCAAGATATAAAACTATATCTCAGAAAATAATCTACTGTAATATGAGCAACTTCAAGTTCATACACAGTCTTCTTGACGCCTTCAGGTAACTATTGACTGAAAGAAGTATAATAAGCATACTGAAATTTCAAAATATTTATGTTGCACTTTTGGCTGTAATAGTTTGCCTATTTGGAGAACTGGTATTTTATGTTATATGATATTTATTATTATAGTTACAGTTACTCTGTAAGTATGAAGTTTTAGTCAGACCTCATATGAAACTCCTCCAACGAGGAGGAATGCTTATAGATGTCAAGCCTATATGGCGTCATGGAGAACAATGACTCATTGCATGTACACTTTATGGAGACAAATTTAAAATCTGATGGGTGCATTTACAACCAAAATTGCTGCAATAAACTGTTGAAAGATGAAAAACACACAAGCATCGGACTGATATATGGACTGCCAATTCTTTACTATCACTAGCCAGAACATGTAAAGCATAAATTGTCAGCACCATCGCATGCCAAATGAATTAATTGAAAACCAACAATTTAAGACACTGATTGAGCTTGAAATTTGGACCGATATCAACAGGAAAACTGTAAACTCACACATTTGTTTGTGTGCCAAAGTGAAGGCAAGCTACTGAATGAACATGCAAATCATAACTCTGGCCATTTCCTTTATGTGTGGAGGATTATCTTGCTGCCTCTTTTCATGGCTCACTGACGCTTAATATGCCGAAGCCTCTGCTGAAGCTACAAAACCTGATCTCCAAGTCACAAAAGGATGCTATAAGTAGCATCTAGACTGCCAGGAAACTGGTATGGGTATGGGTTCGGCATGCTGAAACGGCAAATTTTTTAAATCCCCGGGTATGATATGCTGTGGGTACGTTCATACAATATATTTTTAAAAATATAAAAATATAAATATATATAGAAATTTAAAAAAAAAATGCAACCCATGGGTTTACAGTTCGTGTATATCCAGTCTTTGACTATGTTGGGTCCAAGGTAAGACCCCAGAAACCTGCATATCAGCACCATTTCTTTCACATTACATGGCCTTTGTTCCACCTCTTCTATGGGGCAGTGAGCATTTGAAGGTCCATTTTGGAAACGTTTTGGAAATGTCCCTTGGACCCAAATTAATTAATGTAAAAAAAAATAAAAATAAAAAATCAGGCTGGTACATTTTTGAAACGTACCTGCAGGTCCCGGGTACGCCCTGGGTATGGCAAGCTGTACCTTGGACCTGCAGGTATGTTTCCAAAACATACCCGCAGCATTTCCGTACCCGTACCTGTACCGGGTGCGTTTCTGACCGGGTATGGGGGGGGTCCCAGATGTTTCCCTGCAGTCTGGACTAGCATTCTAAAACATGAACCTCAGTTCTATATACACCGGCAAATTGTAAGATCAAAATGTTTCTGTTCTTTCCAGAAGGAAAAGGCCTCGTCAAAAAACAAGGATGATGCTTTTTTGATGAAGTTAGCTTTCCTTGCAGATAAGTATGTTGGTAAGGCAGGCAGGAAATCTTTACTATGCTTGATGAAAACCATCAGGGGCAGAAAATGATATCTTTGCATTATTGGGAGGGGAGAACCTTTCTTTGGTCAACAACTCCATATGCTAACATCTGAAAGGCCACTACTTTCCTAGCCAGTGGCTTGAGAGGTATGGACTCGGGCTTTTTCCTGCAAAAAAAGTGCGCGTCTTCCCTAGATGGGGAAATTGAGGAAGATTAAGTAGATACTAATAACACTGGAATTGAATGAACGTTCCTTTTCAAAACAGCTAGAAAAGACTGAATAAATATTAGTGCAGCCACTGTATGCTGTACTATGCATTTTCTCATTATTTACACATAATATCCGTGCTCAATATCTTGGCTACAGCTATTTACGGAATAGTTAGTAGTTATGAGACCTGGCGAGTACTAGCCGAGCTGTGACCTGAACGACCTTGGGTGACTCTGCAGACTCCACTTCTAGAATCTTCCAAGTCTGACACCATCCATTTTTTCTTTATTTACACAGAATATCTGTGCACAATAACTTGGCAACAACTATTTAGGGAATAGTTATAGCTATGAAACCTGGCGAGTACTAGCTGAGCTGCGAGCTGAATTACCTCAGGTGGCTCTACAGACTCCAGTCACAGAATCTGCCAAGTCTGCCTGTTGGGACTCTCAAGTTTCTGCAGATTCATGAGTCATGACAGGCAGACTAGTTGAGTCTACAAAAAAAACAGAAACACAATTAAAGTTTAAAAAACTGTTAAAAAAACTATTTATATGCATAATACATATATATTTTTAACATTGGCAAGTCCAAGCCCTAGTGCAGACCTTTGAGTTTGTACTGAGTCCTAGGATTTTCTTACTATGGGGAAATATTGAAAGAGAGAACCTGCCTTGGAGGGTATGTCAACTTCATTTTCATCATTCGAAAACCTGTTTTCATAGATAACATCTGGTACATCATTGGATTTGTCGATGAAAAGATTTATCCTGGAGAGGTAAGATTTGCCTAGTATCAACATTCTGGAAGTCGATTTTGATGTTGCCAAAGTTCTTGTCAAATTGAGCTTTGACTTGTGCTGCCAGAGAGTGGCCAAGTCCACTATCCCTCTCAGTATGCTCAACCTTTGACTGAGATGAGATATGCACGGAATATTTCCGTAAGGATTTAGAAGGACCAGAACAACAGACCTATGTGCATATATGTATCAAGAATTAATGATGGTTCTGTGTATGCACTTGTTTTATATACTAATAGACACATTTTCTTTTAATATCTGTTATACCCCTTTTTATGGAGAAAAAATATTTGAAAAATGTTGATATTTATGTTTTGCTAAATCCGCATTGAAATTTTATATGGGCCTCAAAGCATAAAGGAATAAAATATTTATGTGCATGAATCTTGAACAGTAATAAAATTTTGAATGTCAGCTGGGGATTCTAGAAGTAGCTATGAAGAAATCAATATTTATGTTTTATTAAATCTGCAATTTTGTTTTGCATTTATGCTTAGCAATGATTTATATAGGTGCCAGATGAAGGTATTTGCTAAATGTAAAAGAAATTTAGCATTATTAAGCACCTTGATGAAATACACATTGCTTATAACTTGAGAAGAATTTATTCTAGTCTTGTATATTTTTCTTAACTTGGAATTGCGTTTATTCTTCAGCATTTGGAAGTTATAAGCTGGTGTGCAAGACATGAATTCCTTGAGGGTGTTCAATGTCGCTATGCAAGCTTCTCTCATTGGAAAAATGCATTTCTTGAAAAGAAGGCTGCAGCTTCTCAGCGAGCTTGGCCTGATTATTTGAGTAATGCCACAATGCTTGGGTCTCAATCTTCAGCAACTTTGTTTATTGAAGATGCCTTGGCTAACCTGAGCATAGGAGATGATTATGATGAAGAACTAGAGAGACAATTTAGTGAGCTTGGTTGGTTGCGACAAGGAGGGGGTTTATCCTACTTGCCATCCAAGTCCAGGCATGATGGATCTGTGTATCCACCAGATAATTTGCGTGCTGCTGTTGATCTTCTTTTTTTAGAAGGGAGCTCTGATCTCATTCTTGCGAAGAGAGCAATTGTATCCTTAAATAATGCAGACCTTTCTGTATGGTGTCCTTTTTGTTTTTAAGTGGTATGCAGTTAAACATGAAGTTGTTATATGCCCTTAATTCTGCTATAGTTTCTTTATTACTTATTTGATCGGCACTGGAACCTGCCCAATGTGGACTGGGGAAACATAGTGGATGATTATGCTGGAACCTTTGGTATCACAAGGCAATTAGTTCTCGAATCATTGGTCTTTTATCTCTTGGACGATAACACAAGTGAGGCATTGGAGGTATATTTACTCTTTTTGCTATATAAATGTTGAATAGGGTGGATGCTTTGCTAATTTAAGGCCTTGTTTTTTATTTGCATTGTAATTTTGTTCTGTGCATTTTTGTATTGTTTTTAGAACGAATGCATGACTTTGTTAATTTTGATCTGTAGCTTCGGTTGAATTTTATAGAGATAAGCTCATGTAGCTTTTGTACTATCCGTTTTAAATCTCCCATAGGACTCTTAAGATGATTCTATTTAAGAGCTCATCTTCTGTAGTTACCGCTTGTAGTTGTTGTAATTTAGAAACATATAAATTTGAGGTTCAGGCCTGTCACCGAGCAGCATGCAATCTCATTTCATTCCCAAGTGATCTGCCACGTGTTTCATGATATGTTGTATGCTTCTGGTGATCAAAGGCTGACAGTTGTTTTAATCCTTTTTTGAATGAAAAATGTTTTATTATTCTTTGAATGTTATCATAAAAACAATCTATATATTAGAGCACCCTGGTGATAATTATGGTCCAAGACCCTACTTCTTCATTTATTAAAGTTGCCTTGGGTATTTCAGGACTGAAATATCCAATTCCCAGCACGAGTTTTCCTGTACAGTAAATTTTCTTGGGAGTTGTATAAATGTGAGGTGTGAGTATATGCAGCCAAATTTATTCGTGTAATTATAGACAAATTGGGAAAGGATCGTGAACAAAATCAGCTAGAAGCATCCTTAAGGGATAAGATTTGCCGATTTCTAGTTTCTTGGGAAGCTAAGTAATGCTCTGTGCTAAAATAATTTCATTCTCTTCGTTTGATCCCATCATAACTTTTTTTTCAGCCTAACTTTGTAGGGATTTACTCAAGTTTGCTCAATGTATAGACTGCCGTAGGGACAAAGTGTGTCTTTAATAAATTCTATTTCTTCTGAAGCCTTTTACATTTTTCCACTTTTGGGATATCCTCAATTTATCAATACATTGATAAGAGTGAAATATATAGACTATTTGCAGGTATAGTTCTTGTATATACGAACATATGATAACTTGCAACATTGCTGTTATGTTACAGGAGGCATGTCGTATTCTTCCTGAAATTGTTGGTTCGACAACACATCCAAAAATTGCAAGAGTTTTACTTGAAAGGCAAAATCCAGATGCAGCTTTGATGGTTTTGCGTTGCAGTGGACATGATGGACAGCTAGGATTCACTGATTCTGGCTCTCAGCAGGGAACTGTGGCTACTCTTCCTGATGCCGTGACAGCTGTCAGAGTTAGGCTTGAGTGTGGGCTTCTGACTGAAGCATACCTTTATCAGAGAACACATTGCTTACGAGTAAAAGCAGAGCAATCAAAAAATAGAAGAGCGACATTTACAGCTCGAGAATCAGAAGAAATGAACAGAGGTAGAAATTGGCTTGCAGAAATGGAGGTTCTTGTTGGTGAGATATGTTACTTATGCTTGCGAAGAAAATTAGTTGATATTATGATTGAGCTACCATGGTACAGAGAAGAGGAAAAGTTTTTGCAAAAGTACCTTATAGAGATAACTATACGAGACCCTTCTTGTTCTGCTGGCAGTCTCCTTGTTGTCTTTTTCATCCAGGTAGATTACTAGCGCCTAATTTCCCTTCAACATAAATTCTTAATAGATAAAAGAAAAAATGTGATAATATTATTCTTATTATATGACATATTAGGTATTTTATAAACAATGCATGTGCTAGAGAACCTTAAGAGGTGATGGTGGTGATATTCACGTATGAGTTTCCTTAGTTCTTTCAACTGTGCCAGTATTTGCTCACTGAAAATGATAATATGGTGCAAAAAGACGCCTGTACCAGAAACATCTCTTTTCTCTCTCACCTTCAAAAGATGATTTAACATGAATCTGTGGTGTTGTACTCTCTGCACGCCCTGTATGAAATTAAAATTAAGGCAACGTTCTTGTTTATGATAATTTAAATTCTTAGAGCTACCCTACATGTAAATACACGAATGCCAATGCCATATGATTGGAGTTCTGTTTTGTTAATGTTTTGCCAGGATACGGGTATGAGTACCGGTTTGGGTACAGGGTCGATACGTGGATATGTCAATTTTAAAAAACCCTTAGGTACAATACGTCTTGGATACGTCTGTACATATATATATATATGTGTACATATATATATATATATGTGTACATATATATATATATATGTGTACATATATATATATATATGTGTACATATATATATATATGTGTATATATATATATGTACATATACTCATTTTTAGTCCTTAAAAAACTGAAATAGTAATACAAAACTTGAATCAATATTCAAAACATTCAATACACTTAAGACTTAGCATTTTCATTGATCATGTGGCTGCCATACATATGGTATAGTTATACAAATATCATGTCAACATGAATACAAACAAAACTTGAAATTTGAAAAATAAACTAGGATCAATGTTCAAATTTTCAAAACATACAACATACTTAAGATTTTTACATTTCATTGATCATGTGGCTGCGATACATATTTTATTCATTTTAATATTAGGGTTCGGTTTTATGCATTGACTAAGTAAAAAAAAAAGTTTTAATGCTTTAAATGACGTTTTTGATGCAGGGTTCGTGGGGATACGTCCCGGGTACGTCGAGACATACCTGTGGCATACCCTGGACGTATCCCCATGTATCCAAGGTGAACCCGAACCCGTAGCCTCATCTATCCATACCGGATACGTATCAGACAGGGTTGGGGGGGGGGGGGGGCGGGGGGTCTGGGGCAAACCCTGGCAACATAGGTTTTTTCTGTTCATATTAATATACTGCTGTTTTGTATAATTTCTTTTAAGATTTCAGTTCTGGCGATTTGAATGACATATCACAAACAACTGGTGGTGGTTACTGTATGGTTCTTTCGAGGCTTTTGTATATGTTCTTCACATAACAGATGATATTTTTTTAATGTCAGTCCTTTGAGCTGTCCATGATCTTTTGTTTAAGCCTTATCATATACTAACAGAATTTGTCAAATTCAAGAAGTTGACTTGCTTGTCACCTTGCTGAAGGGTCATAAGACTTAAGCAGAAAACTGGCATTTTAAAGAAATTTATTGAACATTCAAAACATTAAGTTTTTTTTTTCAATATTGAGATGAAATTTTTAAAAAATAAGACTTTCAGAAGAAGGCAATTGGTTCTGTCGATGACAAGTTCACCAATTTCAAAGAATGAAAGGGTAACAAACAAAAGAGCTGACAACAAAAGCCCATTTGAGCATCTCCAAAAAAGGGCAGGACGCAGCATGCCAACAAGTACTAATCTATTTCTTGAAATTATCTTCTACCTTCTTGTACTTGTATAATATCTTTGCAGGGCTCTTCCTTGTGCTAGAAGGAGCAGCAGCAGCATAGAAGAAAAGTCCAATACAGCAGTTTCCTCATCCCTTCCGACGTTCACCATCCTGGGGCAGTCGACAGTATTTACTACAGGCACAGCCATCAGCATCTTATCAACTCTATCAGTAGCAAATAAGACATCAAGCATCTGTGGACGTAGAAGAAAAAGGCTCCCAGATTCTGCGTACAACACCCTCCAATAGCAGCAGAAATTTCATGATCAACAATATCAACCTTGCAAGGCCAATCATCACCCCTAATGTTTTCATTCTATTTATCTCTCATGACACTTGAGGCAGAATTTGAAGTCTCCTTAAAACCTTCCTGAGGCAAAGGACTAGGACTAGAGGCCTGGCCCCTGAATTAATTTCCTTGTCAGACATGATCTTTGTATAGAAACTTTCCTTCCCTTCTTCTGGCTCAAGGTGTATGGTTTGTCTATCGTCCTGGAGGCACTCAATCTTCTAGCATTTTGTCTCCACTTTCTGCCCATGATTCTATCCAAAGTTTAGTCAGAAGATTTTGAATTGTCTTCTCCATCCACCCACTTACCACGTACTGGAGGATGTTTAAGGAACTGCAGTCTTTTATATTTGGAAGAAAAAGGAGAACCAGTCTTAATTTCACTACCCTTTTGACTCACCCGATCATTAGCAATTGCATTGTTTTTACCAAGACTAGCCTCCACAAGAATGGACAATTTCAAAGCTTCTATATGCTCCTTGGAGTTCCCAAGCAGCCGAACATTTTTTGTGCCTGAACCTGACTGGGAGGTTGTGGTGCTCTAGGTAATCTTCCTCCCAACCTCCTGTATCTACTAGCCTGAAGAAGAAAACTTTTTTACGAGAATTGCCTCAGATCAGTTTTTGAGGACACGTGCACAACAGTGAATGACAGAGTGACCTTGTGAAGTCAGTAGGTTCTGTGTCCTCATTATCAAACAAATCCTTATCTGTTTTTTCCAAATCCACTATAGAAGCTCAGGAGAACATGCTTGCTATAAAGTATCAAAGCTATTCAAATGCTTAACATTCTCAATAGAGGCAGTCTAAATATCATCATAAGTTGTTTCTTTTTTTTTTTTGCAAAACACGACCTCACATAGGCGATCTTTTTCCAAGCATTTTTTCACAAGAAAAAGATTAAAAAAACACGTTATATACTTTCAGATGCACTGTAAACCAAGCCATCAGAAATATTTGTCCCACTTTTGTTTTTCCAGAACTTCAGAAACATCTATCTTCTGCCATGGGAAAAGCTATCTAAAACATGATTTTTTTGTTTCAAGCACAGACGACCATAAAAGATTGAACCTCCCACCATAACATGCGCTGAAGGGAAGAACCTTGAAGAAGCTCTAATGGTCGCGATGTTTCAGTTACCCACAACCAGAGGACTTTTCCAAAGCCTCATTCATTCTTAAGCTTCAAGAAATTTAAAATAATTATTACATTTAAATTTGTGGAGTTTGGACTGGAAACACGGAGATGGAAAAAAATACCGAGAAGAATGTTTAAGCTTTCATTGCAAACAAGGATTAATTGAGGATGAGAGGTATGCAATGCTGCACTGACCTATGAACGAGCAAGTAAGGCAGAAGCACTCAGAATGCTTGAGGATTTGAATAGTTCCAGAAGGCTTCTTTTTAAATAATGAAATGTGAAAGCTTAAATCTGTTGAGATTTGAATAGTTCACATAATTTGTCAAGTTTACTAACTAAACAAGTAGAAACTTAACTGAGAAGAATGTTTAAGCTTTCATTGTAAACAAGGATTAATCGAGGATGAGAGGCATGCAATGCTGCACTGACCTATGCACGAGCAAGTAAGGCAGAGGCACTCAGAATGATTGAGGATTTGAATAGTTCCAGAAGGCTTCCTTTTAAATAATGAAATGTGGAAGCCTAAATCAGATTTGAATAGTTCACATAATTTGTCAAGTTTACCAACTAAACAAGTAGAAACTTATATTAAGGATTTTGAGAACACCAAAAATTCATTGATATGAGACATGACTTGGAGTGACAGCCTTGAGGTAAACAACAGCTAAAATGTGCAAGAAGATTGTCTAAATTTTATTGTAACGTTTTGCACTCCATAGTTATTTGGTTTGCTGGATTGTTCTCAAATCCAACTTCGCATGACTTTGCTTGTATTTGTGATCAAATATGTATAGCCATTAGCCTTTAGGTATCAGTATAGCAGGATTCAAATCTTTGGTGTTTAATCTATATGAGCGAAGTAAGCCCTTTGTTATATTTTAGAGGACCTGGTACTAAATTAGCAACTGTGTTATTGGTTCATGGATGTATTTATTCAAAACATAAAATATGTTTTCTGACTGTCCACAACCAGAAACAGTCATCATGGATCCATAAGGTGGCAAACATGAAACTGAAGCATCAAAACATACAACTAGGTGGTGTCTGAATTTTCTTAATAAAAAATTAGCTAATTGTTGATGCTACTTTTTACTTGAATACTAAATTAATAGAGTAACTATTGCAGGATTAGAAATACTGATAGTGGTGTAGCTGACTGTAAAGTTGAAACTAGAGGATGCTAGTGTGGCATCTTTTTAAATCTTTTTCTAGCAATTAATCTGTGCCGTTTACAAAAGTAGGTATGGTGACACTGATGATCAATCAAATTATGAATCCATATTGGTTGAACCCTTGAACGATCGTGTCTTCGAAGACAAACTTTTCTTTGTACTGCAAGAACTTGGTGCAATAAATAGTAGTGTTTGTGCCTTTACAGATGGGGCTTCAAGCCTTTACATTTTAAAGCTTTAAAAAGAAAAAAATAGCTAATTTATATTATCTTGAAAGCAAAATATTCTCATTTCCGGTTTGTATGCTTAAGGAAGTTTAGTTTGTATGCTCAATGAAGTTTAGTTTTACTCAAAAGGATTTTAGAATCAGTTGTGGGCACAACTTGGTAAGTCATAAGAATGATTCACTTCTGGGCTCTAGCAAGTTTCTGCCGAAGAGTTCTCTGCTTGTACAGATACATTATATGCTGGTCACTGCTATTAAATCAATTTCTGTTTTTTTTCTCTGGTTGTGCTTGTCTTATGGTTCATGATTGCTAGCCAATTGGCATGTGTAGCACTGGGGCACAGGGTATATAAGTCGAAGTCCTCTTAGCGAACTGTTGCACCCAATCTGATTGCGATGCATTTTTAATTTGGCATTCGGTTTCAAATCTGATTTTTCTAATGTCTTTGCGGCCTTTAGTCACGTCTAGCATTGTCACATTTGAATGAGATTTTAGTGAATCTAATGATTATTTAGTCCTATCTTTTGGTGATGTGAACTGACATAAACATTTGATTGAGATGTTTGCAAACACTTCTCCATTACTGATTTTGTGTTCTCTTTGATATTGTTCTGGGTCCTCTAAATAAAAAGCTTGAAGTTATTGTCAGGTCTTATTCTCAGACTCCACTGAAATTTCAACCTTGTGCAGCGCTGTCGCTACATTGAAGCATATCAAATAGACAAAAAGCTTCGGAACATGGAACATCAATTCATATCCCAAATCACAGATGATAAAATGGTTGAGAGGGTTGAAAATGCATGCAAGCTGAGAACACGATTGACTGTGAGTAGCTTTCTCTTTGAATTCCTTAATAGGAAGATGCAGACATTGTTCTTTGAGTGCCGACTGGTGAAAATATATTTGTTTTTGTAAACTTACAAGCTATGTACATAAAAATGTTCCCCTCCTAAACACATATCACCGACGAATAAATATATGTGTGGAATCATTAGCCAATTTGCTACTCTACAATCGATTAATAACAAGCTATGTTGCATAAAACCACTCCCCAACAATGTAACCCTCCTAGAACACAGATTGCTTGAGTAAATATATGTGTGGAATCATCAACTAACACGCTACTCCTTGCTCCAAAGGGGATACATCACTGCAAAAATGCCAAGAGGCAAGGTTGCATTACGAATTCAAATGGGAAGGTCTTTTGCTCCACAAATCCACCTGCCAGGGAGAAGATGGGAGGAGGCACCAAACAAAAATGTCCGACCTTTAAAAACAGCCTCCTCCTTACATTATATATGGAGGAAAAGAGAGGGAGAAGAGAGGAATTCGAACTGCCCCAACCACCTCCAAAACTGCATTCAATTCTTCAACAACCATGGTGGCAGATGAGATCCCCAACGCCTATCGGGTTCGGAACTCCCTCGTGCATTTGCATCGGGCTTGGAAACTGGCTCGACATGCTTCCTTTTCATGCTCTTCCGACGTTTTTTTTCCCGATTTGCTTTTGCGTCGGGTTTTGGCGACCCGAAAACATATTTTCTTGTGTCGGGTTCTTTAGAGCTCCCGACATGCTTTTTGACCATGCGAACCCGACTTGTTTTCCCGCCCCGGAAACCCGATTTGCTAGGTGCGTCGGGTTTTGGAGACCCCCCGACACATTTCTTTTGCTGTCCGCCCGACTTGTAAACCCGCGTTTGCATTCGCGATTGCTTTGGCGCGGGATTTGGAGACCCGCATGCATATTTCTTCTTTGTCGGGTTTGGAAGAAACCCCGACATGTCCCTTTGCCGTGTCTTTCCGACTCTGCTTTCCGCCGGATCTGCTCCAGTCGGGTTTTGCGGCCTTTGCAACATGTTCCCTCACCGTGCTCCTCCGCCATGTTTTTCCGCCTCCAAAACCCGCGTGTCTTTGTGCGTCGGGCCGGAGAGGAAAAATATACAACAATTTGGCAACTCAACGGGATTACCTGCCTGCTAGGTAGAAGATCAATGGCCTTTCGGCAATCCATTGGGCATGGAGTCATAAGCAATAACCCGAACTAATCTGATATCTGATCCTGAGCCTGAGAACACACTGCACTGTAGAAAACCAACCCAGGAGCAACGAAACCTGTGCCAAAGCACTTAGGGAAACTGAAACCTAACTACAACAAGACAATGTGCATACGCACTTAGCGGAATTGAAATCTAAGCTAATATTTACAAGGGTAACCTTTTCTCTTCAGTAGCAACGTTTAAGATAGATTCCGTTAACCGGAATCGGGAGTTCTTCTCCATCCAATGTAGACAATTGGAAGGCATTGCTATTCTTACATCCCGTGACCATGTAGGGGCCACTCCAAATGGCATCAAACTTGGAATGCCTTCCTGGTTTTGCCCGATCTGCATCCCATTTCAGAACTAGGTCCCCCTCCTGGAAGGTCCTTGCTCTTGCTTTCTTATCAAACCACCTTTTCACCAAGGCCTGATCTTTCTCAATTGTTTGAACTGCATGTTCTCTGATTTCTTCTAATTCCATCAACTCTGCATACCTGGCCTCCATTGGTTCGAACTCAGCTAACTCCAACTGCCTCATGAACTCCAATGCAGGCAGTTCTAATGATATAGGCAATACTGCCTCTTTCCCATAGACCAGCTTATAGGGGGAATTACCTGTAGACCTCTTTGGTGTTATCCTATCAGCCCATAATGCTGATTTTAGCTTGGTATGCCATGTTCTTTGATTTTCATCCAGAGTCCTCCTGATGATTCTTAGCAAGTTTTTGTTCGTGGACTCTGCCTGCCCATTACCCTGTGGGTAATAATTGGAAGAGGTGCTCAAGTAGATTCCATTTTTGACAGCCCATTCTGTGATCTTGGAACCTACGAATGCCAATGCGTTGTCTGATATGATAGTGGCTGGCACACCGAACCTGGTTACTATCCCTTCATAAAAGTCTAGTATGTTGGACTCGTTTGCCTCTTTGAGCGCTACCGCTTCGGTCCACTTGGTGAAATAGTCTGTTGCCG
Organism: Taxus chinensis; assembly: GCA_019776745.2. Lineage (NCBI taxonomy): Eukaryota > Viridiplantae > Streptophyta > Pinopsida > Cupressales > Taxaceae > Taxus > Taxus chinensis. The sequence goes on along the minus strand of CM034153.1, from coordinate 715,079,563 downwards.
TGAGAATCCACTTGTGGCCTTGGCTTGAGTTTGGATTTATGACCCCAATGAAGTCCAATCCCCATTGCATAAATGGTTGGTCAACCAAAATCGGGTGCAATGGAAGTGCTGCTAGTCTTTCTTTGCCTGTGAAGAGTGCACATCTCTTACACTTTCTTATCCATGTATAACAATCACTGAACACTGTGGGCCAATAATACCCTGCCTTCATTATCTTGAGAGCCGTTACTCGTGGGGCAAAATGTCCTCCAGAACCTCCATCGTGAAAATCTCGTAACACCCTCTCAATTTGACCTGTCCCAATGCACCTCAATAAAACTCCATTGATGTCTTTCTTGAACAGAACACCATTAACAAGCACATAAGGAATAGCTTGTAATCTGAAGTATCTCCTTTTTGCTTTGCTCATTCCTGGGGGGCATAGTCCTGTCCGTAGGAAGTGTATCATACTCTGAGTCCAACAAGGAGTTGGCACATCATCATTTCCCTGTTCCTGACTATCCTGTAGTACCAAGACAATCTCTTTTTCATCACCTGCTTCAACTTGTTGACTCAAGGCTAGCTGTTCACATAGTCCCTTCCCACGTACTAGTTTGGTGACCTTAATTTCGATGTCATATTCCATGACACGAGTTATACATCCTGCACGCTTCTCATTCAGATCCTTGTTTAGAAGGAAGTCCTTGACTCCCGCATGGGAGACCAACAATTGGATCTTGTTGTTCGAGACTAGGTGCTTGAATTTCTTTAAACTCCTGATCACTGCAAGTACATGCTTTTCAATGAAAGAGTACCTAGTTTCGAATTCCTCCAAGCCTTGACTGAAGAAAGCAACTGGTTGCTCTAATCCCTCTTTGTTTTGCTGTACCAAGATTGCAGAAATTGTGTCTCCGCCACCGAAGGCATATAGCACGAAGTCCTTGGAGAAGTCTGGATTGACGAGAGTCGGAGCTTGAGATATAGCCTCTTTTATTGCCTCAAAACTTGCCTTGCCTTCAGATGTCCACCTAAATGCCATGCTCTTTTTTAACATCAGCGTTATTGGTTTTACGAGAGCTGCAAAGTTTGGAACAAACCTGCGGACAAAATTGATCCTTCCTAAGAAGCTTTGAAGAGCCTTCTTGTGACTTGGCAATGGCAATGCTCGAATTGCTTCGACTCTCTCTGGGTCAATCGTCAACCCTTCCTTCGAAACAATATGGCCTAGAAGTTTTCCCTCGTGAGCCAAGAATATGCATTTTTTGGGGTTCAATGATACCCCAAATTTTCTACATCTCTGAAATACTTGTCTCAAATGACAGAGGTGATCCGCTGCATTTTTTGAGAATACAGTGATGTCCTCAAGATATATCAAAACTATTTTATTGATCAACCCCCTAAATGCCATATCCATTGCCCTTTGGAAAGTGGCTCCAACATTTGATAGCCCAAATGGCATTTTCTTGTAGGCATAGGTCCCCCATTTGGTGGTGAAAGCCGTTTTGAATTGGTCATCTTCTTTCACCATCACCTGATTATACCCTGAGTAGCCATCTAGGAGAGAGAATCTCTCTGAACCGGATACTACTTGCAATATTTGTTCCATTGAAGGAAGTGGGTAATGGTCTTTGAGAGAGGCCCTATTGAGGTCTCGGAAGTCTACACACAACCTGATTTCTCTGCTCTTCTTCCTGACCGGAACCAAGTTTGCAACCCAGCTTGAGTGCTTGATCGGGAATATAATGCTCGCCTCTATTAGCTTGTTTAACTCTTTCTTCATTAGAGGCTCAATGTGAGGGTTGACAGGTCTCTGCTTCTGCCTGATGGGCTTAGCATCTGGATCCAATTCTATGGTATGTTGTGCCAACTTCGGATCGAATCCTCTCAAATCTTCATAGCTCCAAGCGAAGACATCTGGAAATTCTTGGCAAAGCTGTATGAAATCTGATTTCTCTCGCTCAGTGGCCACTTTACCAATTTGAAGTGTTTTGCCTTCTCCAACTAGAATTGGCCCTGAATCTTCTCTCTTGACCTGTATGTTAGCCTTTTCCTTACGAAACTGGTCATTAGGGTTGAAGATAGACTCCAATGTTACTAAACCCTTAGGAAGCTTGTTTGTTCGCAGCTGCACTACTTGATCTCCATACTGCTGCTCTAGTCTGTCCTGATTCCTAGCTGAGAATTCAGCCTCTTCTTGTAAGAAATTGACGATCTGTTGATCGTTCTCAAACACCTGCCAGCTTGTGTTATTATCTGGAACTGCTGGCCTCACAATCACATGAATATGTGGTTGCGTTTTTCCCCTTCTGATGTTTTCAACCACATCAAACGTTGCTCCAACTGCTGCAAGCCTATCTGCGGCTTCATTTTTCTTCCTGGGTATGGACATAATGTTGAAAGCTTCGAAATCCTCGATGAGGTCCCATACCCTATTCTTGTAGCTCTTCAGCAAGTCGTTCTTCGTAGCATGTTGTCCTCTAACTTGGTTGACGATTAGCTCGCTATCTCCAAACACCTGCAAGTTTTTTATGCCCCTTCTCCTGGCCCAATGAAGTCCATGAATTAATGCCTCGTATTCAGCCGTGTTGTTTGAACAAGAAAACTGGAAACGAAAAGCTGAATAATATTTGATGTCTTGTGGTAAAATCAACATTGCGCCACCTCCAGCACCTTGTCTACTTCTTGAACCGTCGAAAAATAGTTGCCAAACTTTGTTTTCATCCTTTTGTTCAGGCTGAATGATGTTGGGAATGGGTGAATTTTCTTCGTGTATACAATACACGCCCAATTCAGATTCTTCAATTTCCTTGTATGGGTCGAATTCATGACTCTTGTTCGCCCATTCATCCAAAGTTAAATCAGGAATTCCCTCGACCTTAGTACCTGTTTCTAGATCATTTGGACACTCCTCCTGATCAAAAACTGAGCAATTTGCATTGATAGGATTTGGTACATGAGGCTCAATATGGAATTTGGCAATTGGTTCTGACCTGATTGTTGCTTTGGCCCCATACCTTGTCCTAAAAATCATGTGTGACCAATCTGCAGATAAATATCCACCGATTTTTGCAGTGAAGTCTCTTGATAGACACAACGCAAAGAGTGGCGGGAGGTCAATCACAGACACATCTTGCAGAACTGTAACATTAGGACAGGAATGTAGTGTTAGGCTTAACCCCTTGATGACTCCAACAGTTCCCACTGCTGTTCCATCTAGTTGCACTACTCCCTTCAGCACCGGCTCATACTTCAAACCCAGTTGATCCGCTATTTGCTTCGGCATCACTGAACTACTTGCCCCTGAATCTATCATGCAGTTGTGTACCAAGTGGTTTCCAACAACCAATGAAACATAGAAGGGTGGAGGCTTCAAATTTTTGCTTAATTGGCCCCCATCATGTTGCACTGCATTAGTGAGAACTTTCTCATGTCCCTGGTTTGATACATTTGGAGCAGACCAATTAGCCATGGCAGCTTGCAATAAATCTCGTTGCCCTGGGATCGCCAGTGATTCCCACATGGAGATGTTCACATGTGTCTTCTTCATTTGATCGATGATGTTGAAGGGGAATGAACTGTCTTTTTGCTGCCCCTTACTTGGTGCAACCTTTTCTGAAGCTACAACAGGTACCTTAAGCTGATTTTGCACATTTGGAGTTGTGTTTGGTCTACTGACCCCTTGTTGTGTAGGAGTGGTCTGAGAAACAACTGGATTACACGGTTGTCCCTTTTCCATGATTCTCTTCAATGACCGTGTTTTGGTAGCCACGCCTTGAAAAGGTTGTTGGTTAACTCCACAGAAGTCTTCCGTTTGCCAATTTGCCAATGTGGTTTCTGTTGGAGGTCTCTCTTGTTGCGTTTCTTGCTGCTGATTCCCTTCTTGGCTTGGTTCTTGAGGCACACCAATGGTTTGCACCATCAAGGCCTGATTCAGTGCACCATTGAAACATGCTGACTGATCGTGAGGTAGATTGCAAGGGTAACACCAGTTGTACTCCTGTGCCATGTTATTTTGTGTTGGAACCAAGGCTCTTGAGGATGTCGTTGCATTTGGATCATACGGTCGAAATGGCCTGGCAGCCTGAGGTTGTCCTTGGCTTTGGTTTGCAGCCTGAGGTGGTGGTGGTCTATTTTGTTGGTACGGGGGCCTAGCCTGGTACTGCGCTTGAGGCTGATACGGCCTAGTACTTTGAGCTTGCTGTCTTTTGATAGTCACTAGCTCATTTCCAAGGTTCTGCAGCTGTTTCATAACCTCCTGCAATTCCTTTGAAGTATTTGAAGGTGTGGATGCCTCACTATTGCTTTGATTTCTAGGAGTTGGAATGGGATTCAACTCTGGTGCTTGACTGGTTGTCGGATTTCCCATATCTGGATAGAGAGGCATTGGCGGCCTTGGTGCGAGCTTACCAGCTTGGATCAAACAGTTCTCTGCTCTGATCGCTGTGTCATAGGCTCCTGGCAGCGTTGTCCCTCCCATTGATTGGATCATCATGGCTATGTCTGAATTTATGGCCTTTAAAAAATAAAGGAATGCTCCTTCGGCTGTTGGTCTAACAGCTATTGGAATTCTGTCCCATGTCCATTGGAACCTGAAGTTAAAATCTGCCATTTGCTCGTTAGGAGCCCTTTTAATTGTTGTCAGCTGTTCCAACAAAGACAAATTATCTGCCCTTTCCCCAAACTGGCTGCAAAGAGCTGAACAAAGTTGGTTCCAATTTGTAATAGACCCTGCTGTTAGGCTCCTAAACCATTGTAAGGCCTTGCCTTTGAAAGATGAAGCTAACAGCTTGACTGCAACATCCATTTGATTTATTTCGTGGATTGCACATACATTAGCAATATCCTGGATGTGATCAATAGGAGTAGTATGATTCTCACCCGTGAAGTAGGGGATATTCTTTAGTGCTACAACTGGAATTTGATTCTGAGCATTTAGGGCAAGTGGACTACTGCCCGTGAAATTTACAAAGGGATTCGGTGGTAGATGCGCCATTATGATTGGCCTAAGAACCTTGGTTGATGCAAGAAAAGGCCTACCAGGTGGAGGTGTAGATAAGGTCCTGTTAGGTGGGGATGGCGATCTTTGTGATCTTCTTCCTCTCCTTCCCCAACCTGGTGAAAGTTGCAAGTGGACTAATAGCCCCTCTTCTCGAGTATGAGACCTTGTCCGAATTCTTCTCATGTGCCTGGGCAACTCGTGCTGCTACACCGCTGAATTCAATCCCTTCGGAGTCGCCAGATGTGTTGGAGAACAAGCCTCTAAAAGGCTGGATTTCGCCAAGTTACACACCAAACTTGACAATATTAAAAATGGAGTTTAAAACCTTGAAGGACCCAGAGGAGACAGACTTCAATTCGGGATTCGGGCCTTGTTGTGCAGCTGTGGATTCCCGAAAAGCACAGTCGGAACTCAGGTCATGCGATGCAACTCACAAAACCCGAATTGCTATGTGTCGGAACTTGGAACATGTCCGACATCCCTCAAAACCCGAAAGGCTGTTTTGATGTTTTCGGATCCCGAAATCCCGAAATCACTGCTGTCGGGGGTAGGACCATGCAATGCATCCCCCGAAACCCGAAACACTACTGCTTCTGCTTTGATGCTCTCGGATCCCGAAATCCCGAAATCACTAAAAACCGAAATTTTGGAAATCAAAATATCAAAAAACTAAAGATACCCTTTTGAAGATTACAGTCGGATCTACCAACTGGTGAAATTTTGACTCGTTTTGAGCAAGTTAAGCCCTTGAAAAATGATTTCGGAGTTCAGGCTAGGAGATGCAAAATTCGGAATTTGTAACAAACTGCAATTTTTTAAGTCCGAATTTCCTTGAAAACTCCTTCAAATTTTTGATGGAATGACCTCTTGGTCCCACCGGGCGTGCCAAAACTGTTGGTGTCGAATCACAGCACCCCTGGGACTCCGCAACGCGATTGTTTGAGACTCCCAGTGCGATTGCACAACATGGAGCTTTTCCCAAGTGTGGGACCTCGCGAAATCGGAAAAGCTCTCCGGATGAAGGCCGGCTCCTATTCCTCTGTTCAGATGCACCAATAAAACGCAGAGGTTTACCCCAAAAACCTAATCTAACTACCAAGGAGACAGGGAGAAAGAAATGCATGAAAAATAAACCTAAGCTAAGGAGGTGATGCACCGAGGAATGAAGAACATATGTTTTGCCAATAAACACAAACCATAAAAATTGCAATGCAAGATATTATGCACAGACAGCCATATTCACAGTAAAGATCGTAAGGAGGCAAAAGAATACATGGAGGGTTGAGAATCATCCACAAAATGCATTTTTATATTTGCTCCAAAGGGGATACATCACTGCAAAAATGCCAAGAGGCAAGGTTGCATTACGAATTCAAATGGGAAGGTCTTTTGCTCCACAAATCCACCTGCCAGGGAGAAGAAGGGAGGAGGCACCAAACAAAAATGTCCGACCTTTAAAAACAGCCTCCTCCTTACATTATATATGGAGGAAAAGAGAGGGAGAAGAGAGGAATTCGAACTGCCCCAACCACCTCCAAAACTGCATTCAATTCTTCAACAACCATGGTGGCAGATGAGATCCCCAACGCCTATCGGGTTCGGAACTCCCTCGTGCATTTGCATCGGGCTTGGAAACTGGCTCGACATGCTTCCTTTTCATGCTCTTCCGACGTTTTTTTCCCCGATTTGCTTTTGCGTCGGGTTTTGGCGACCCGAAAACATATTTTCTTGTGTCGGGTTCTTTAGAGCTCCCGACATGCTTTTTGACCATGCGAACCCGACTTGTTTTCCCGCCCCGGAAACCCGATTTGCTAGGTTGTGTCGGGTTTTGGAGACCCCCCGACACATTTCTTTTGCTGTCCGCCCGACTTGTAAACCCGCGTTTGCATTCGCGATTGCTTTGGCGCGGGATTTGGAGACCCGCATGCATATTTCTTCTTTGTCGGGTTTGGAAGAAACCCCGACATGTCCCTTTGCCATGTCTTTCCGACTCTGCTTTCCGCCGGATCTGCTCCAGTCGGGTTTTGCGGCCTTTGCAACATGTTCCCTCACCGTGCTCCTCCGCCATGTTTTTCCGCCTCCAAAACCCGCGTGTCTTTGTGCGTCGGGCCGGAGAGGAAAAATATACAACTCCTCCACAATTGATTAATAACAAGCTATGTGCCTAAAGGTACTCCCCTCGTAGAATGTAATTACTTATTCTGTTAGAGAGAGCTAATATGTGGTATAAATTTGCTTTGTGGATTTATAAGCTAATTATTGCTCATTCAAAATGTTGAATCTAGTCTTTTAACTGTTTTTAAGTTTGCTAAAACTATATTAATTTCATTAAAAAGTACAAATCATAATCATACTGTATCAGACATCGAATCCAGAGGATTCACAGATGCAGGTAGCAGTATCTGTTCTGAGTAAATCATAAATTTATATGGGCTGTAAAAGCCCCTGTTCAAGGCCATAATATATTTAAGCCAAACTACAAAGAATACTATGAGAAAAGGCAAACAAAAAATTATGCATCTGCTAAAACTACAGAAATTATTAAAGTCTTGAATTTCCAGTAATAAAGGCTCAGCAATAATCATTTTAGCAAAAACAAAATGCTTACTCTCTGAAACTGCAATAACCTCTCGCAGGTCTTCCATGTGCAAAGATATCAGCAACTCTCCACACTTAGCTCCATTCCCCTTCAATTGGGTCTAACATGCAACTACCAGCGCTCTCTATATTTCCATTAATCATAAACGTTAATTAGGTGGGTGACTACTTGTAGTTGGCTATTTTCATCCTCAAATCCTCTTCCTTGCCACTATGAGACCATGCTGATTGGTACAATGACCTGGCTTTGAAAGATATAGAGTGCCCTGAAATGGAAGAAGATGGGACCACTCATAGTAGAAACATGGTTTCAACTTTCGACCAAATCATCAGTGATTATCGAAGCTGCAATTTTCTGGTCTTGATTTTTTTCGGAGATAATTGGTGTGGATTCAGGTTTCTTCTTTGTTTAGGCTCTATTGCTTTGTCCCATTGTTAGACTGGACACATAAACTTTTTAGATACCATGATGATAGGTTTACTATTGTGATCACGGATAATCTCACCTGCTTCAGCCTGTCTAGATTCACCCTTTGAGGTCCCATCAGAGTTTAATTTCATCCATGCAGCCCATTCCAGATACTCAATTACAGGTTGATATTATGATCACAGATAATCCCACCTGCTTCAGCCTGTTGAGGTTCACCCTTCAAGGTCCCATATGAGTTTAATTTCATCCGTGCAATCTCTGGGGGCTGCCACTTTTTTAACATTTGTAGCAACCCCATTATTGGAGAGAGTTTACTGTTATCCTCATATAAAAGTTTATAAATATTTTCTGCCGAATTTTTTAAAAGCAAGATTACTAACACAATAGCAATTGCATCTCTGCATGAAGGAATCTTCAAGGTTTGAGAAAATGTTTGCGTGACACAATAGTTTAATTTTGTAATTTAGCTAGCCAGATTAGGTTTTCAAGTCAATTAGAAAACTATAGCAGAAATCAGGGCAATAGACTATACCATCTTTGTGATGCAGGAAGTAGGTGTGGGAAAAGGAGGCATAGCAAAAAGGAAAAAATCCTGATAGAATAATGAGTATTCGGTGGCAAGCTTGGTAGGAAATCTGAAGTTTGTTGTTGTTAGAAATACTCTAGTCCATGTTAAATATTGGTTCTTGAATGCCTTTATCAGTGATTGATAGCCATAATTTGTTACGTTGAGCATGGACACAACCTATTGATGCATTAATGTTATGTGAGAGCGATTTTGCCCGAGCTGAGAAATGACATTGACAGTGTAATGAGAAACAGTTTTCATGCATAAGAAATGGAGATTTTTTGTATATTTATGTAATGTTATTGTTGCACTTACCCAACCTAAGACATTTTATGCATCCAATTCATAATCAATCGAGAGCTGGTTAACTTCTTGTTGCAAACTATGTCAAGAGTACTGCCCACAACCTTCTCCCCATCCAGTTGGGCACATAAATGCTCCATTCCATTCAGTTGTGGACAAGCACTCATCTTTTTCATTTGGTTGAGCACATAAATGTGCTTGATCTAAAGGTTGATTGACAAATGGTTGAGTTCTTGGCATAAATCCCTTGATGGACTAATGGTTTGGTTCTTGGCATAAATCTCTCGTTGATCGAATGTTTGAACTGCTAAACTCACAAAATACACCTACAAAAATATACAAATTGATTCCCATAACATATATCAAGAAGGGACAGTATAACGAAAGCCTTAATACTAGGATGTGATGGTGTAACTGTGTAAAGGCCAATATACCTTGAGATTGCTGTTGCACATGGATTATGAAGGTAATAATTATTTCTATTTCTTTTTTAATTTTCCTGACCGCCACATGTTTGGTATGTATCTCCACTTTTCACGTGTATCTTTAGCTAATTAATTTCCAAATGTTATTTTGTCTATTAAGGAAGATAAACAACTGAAAATGACACTAGTACTTCATATGCTCTTGGTTTAGGTTATTAGAGTTTCTGGATCTCTGATGAAAAACAAATGCACGAGTAATTGTAGAAATCGAAATAACTAACAATAAGATGTAAATCAAATCAAGGCAAGAATGGCTCCAAATCAAATCAATGCTCCATATGCTTCATATTCCTTGAGATAGACTTATACAAGTCAAGAACATATAGGTGGTAACTGAACAATACTGGTAAGCTAACTCAACCTAACCGGTAAGCTAACTCAACACAACTGCTACAACTAAGGAAGCATATCCCATCAGTGTAGGAAAGCTCCATGTAAATAAAAAAATACAAGGAAAATAAATATCCTACACTAACACCCCCCCCATAGCACAACTTAAGTGGGCAGTGAAAAGGAAAGTGGGGTCCCGACAATAAGGCCTGATGAGGTACCCATGTACAATGCAAATCTATCATAAAGTGGAGAAAAGGAGAAAACCCAGTGGGAAAAAACTCCCCCCAAAAGAGAGACATAAAGAAGTGAAGAGGCTAGAAGGCCCCCCTTAAAGATGATGAAGTTGCCGATGTAGATAGAAGAATTGGGTCTTGGCAACAAGGCCATGTTGGGTACCTAAGTACATAAAAAGAGGAAATAAGAATAAATAAGACAACCCAATAGGAATCCAAGATTGGATGAGGAACTGATAAAGAATCTCTAACAAGTAGAACTTGCTCCAATGATCGCCCTCCAATAAGCAGAACTCGCACGAACAAATATGTCCAATATTGTTTTAAAACCATCAGTTGGCCAAGCGGGCACAAAAAAACAAAGGACAAAGTCGGCACTGCAAAGGAATGAAGTTGTGTGAACATGCCATGTTCAAAGAGTACTACAAGAATTCACATCAGCTACAAGGAAGACACAATAATCTTCAATATGGGTTCCGACAATAGGCGCCCTTTTAGATACCCATTTATAATGCATGCACAAAATTCATCTCAAGAGAAACACATGCACTACATGTGCTTATTGCAGAAAGAAGAAATGAAACAAATAAGTCATAATGGGGGGGTTTGTTCTCCTACCAAACCAGGCCCCATCCTCCAGTCTTCAAAATAGATTTCCATAAAATGAACCAAGTGATCATCATCTTCTTCATCATCCATTGCAAGAACCTCCCCAAAAAGCAACACTTTATAAAGTAGCGTGTTTACAAAAATAAATGAGGCCATCATGTAGAGCACAAGAAAACATTAACTTCTGACCAAAACAATGCTCAAATTAGAGCTACTGATCAAAAGTTATAGCAAATACAATTTTCCATAAATAATGGCGTATTTAATTAAAATTTTGCAAACTGATTTAAAAAAATACTTGAAACGAGAGGAAAGGGTGTCATGCGTATAGTTGTTGGAACTGCAAAGAATGAAGAATGCAATGGTTTAATTTGTGAGGGGGAATTGGCCTCCTGCCAACCTAGGCCTCACCCTTCGTCTTTGTCAGGCAAAGATACAAGTTTTAAAAAACCACTTAATTCCTTTTTAATGCAATTTCTTCTCAAATTGACTATTTTTCAAAAGCATGAAATGCTAATATTATCAAATAATACGGTTAAATTTTGAGATTTAAAATGAGCATTCCACCTTTATTACCTTGAGTGGTGGGGGCCACAAAGAGAAACTGTTGGATTTGAGAAGCAAATCTAGGTTTAAGAAAACCTAAAAAATATATATTATTTTTTGTTGTTGTTGCTTGGGGCCGCCATATACTAAAAATCAGTCATATGCAGGTCAATACAAATATTTGAAGGTTGAATAAGATCAGATCGGAGATTTAGAGCAGATTTCAACACACCGCAAGCAGATTTAGACCATGTAGGGGCCTTTTTTGGATGTGTGAGGTGTTTTTTGCATATTTCAATCCAAAATTAGAGTGTATAGGTTCAAAACGCCCTCACCAGGCTTTTATTAACCCTCCAACACTGTTTTGTTGGGCAAGGATGTATCCCAGGGCTGCAAATGAGCCAAAAACATGGCTACAAACAGCAAAAACACCCTCAGAACAGCAAAAACGCCCTTATAACAGAAAAAAACATCTGTAGAATAGTTGAAAGTGCATTGGAAGAGCAGATCCATGGCTTTAGATGCACAGAATGCTCCTCTAATACCAAAAACACCCCTTTACTACGTGAAAGCTCCTTGAAAGTCCCCACAAAAACACAATTTCATGATTTTGGAACCCCAAAATTTGTAAATACTCAATTTATCGATCAAGAAAACACCAAAAATCACAACCATAAAGAACCAAGACGGAATCAGATCTATTTACACATGAACAATTAGTTTCACAAACGAAGTATTCGAAAACTACTAATAACTCAGTAATGGCAAATGTATCACCAAAATCGCTCTGATACCATATTAGAGTTTATGGATCTCTGATGAAAAACAAATGCACAAGTAATTGCAGAAATCAAAATAACTAACAATAAGATGCAATATGATCAAAACTCACAAGGCAAGAATGGCTCCAAATCAAATCAATGCTCCATATTCCATGAGATAGACTTATGCAAGTCAAGTACATATAGGTGGTGAATGTGCAACCTCCTCCTAGATCAGCGGGGAATAACTCTCTAATTGATACTAGAAGTAGAGTTTATTCCACACAACTAGTGAGCTAACTGAACAATACTGGTAAGCTAACTCAACCTAATTGGTAAGCTAACTCAACACAACTGCTACAACTAAGCAAGCATATCCCATGAGTGTAGGAAAGCTCGAAGTAAATTAAAAAATACAAGGAAAATAAATATCCTACACTAACATGGGTCCTGCAAAAAGTGTATCAAAGGACCAAGTGCTATAAACACAGCCAAGCACATGGGCATTTTTATGAACATCTGAAGGACAAAAATCTGCAAAAAAATATAAAAATATAAACAAAGAAAAGCCTATGCCAGTATAAATCATGGTAGCATTCCACTTGCAAGGCATTGACACAGTATGGCAAAAGTGTAAATGGAATTCAATTGCCCAGTTTTAAAACAGGTAAAACTCAGCAAAAGCTCAGCGAAACTCGGAAAGTTGAAACTAAATAGCAATTATTAAAAATCCTTTTTCAGGGTTTAAAATTTAACTTCTAAATTAAATCCATTCAAACTAAAACTTAAAAAAGAAATTACAACACCTAACCCTAACACTAAACTAATTTTTTTCCGTCTGCCCCTGTTTGGTATTTTTCTGCTTCTAAGTGTAAAGTGAGCCTCATAATGATAGGTATATAAGAAAAATATTTATACGAATTTTTGAAGAACTTGGAAATGGCAAGGCAAATGCAGTGGGCAATTACGATTAATCCTGAGTTTTTGAGAGTAATGCTACTATGGTATAAATTTTTATTAAAATATTTAATGAATGGCATCATTAATAATAAATATAAAAGCCATGGATAGGAAACATTTTTACATTTTTTGGTTGTGCAAATGTAGGAAGGTTTTTCTACCCATAGAATAAACCATTTCCTGTGCACTATATAACTCATCTTTGCTATAATACATGGTTTCGTGTAACTTTTTGAATCATATAACTAGAGCCATCCAAACAGTTGTGCTTCTGCAATTATATGAACAAAATACAATGGGGTTATTATTAACATGGAATTATTTCATACCCAACATTAATTTTGAAAGTCATATCAAGTGGCTAATTTTTCAAATAATGAATGGACCTCAACTTTAACAATACTATTTTCACAAAGGTGTAATATCAAATATTGGCTCATAAGTATTTATCATGTTAGGAAAGACGTGTTTTTCACAAAGGTGTAAACATATCATTTCACAAACAGGATGATTCCTTTTTGCCAGGTTTTTGTTGGGGAATGTCCAAGATACATGCTCAGAGTATACAACATGTTTATAAATACGTAAGTGTTTGTAACTATATGTGTAATATAACTATATATATGTATGCATATTTTCAAAAGTGTGTGTACCTACAACACATTAGAAAATAAAATCATCCATGATAACGGTTTATTTAGATAACAATATTTGTGCATTGTGAGTATCAACGGTCTTAAATGTGCATCCTGAATTGTGAATGATAATGTATCATAAAAAAGCTCATGCTGTCAACATTACATATGCATTGCATACTCCTAGAGGATGTTTTAGTTGCTTTATTTTTCCCTAACTAATCATCGTACTTAGGTTTATCAGCTAGGCTCAGTTTCATTTGAATTCTGTGGCTTATCAGATAGCTCTTAATAGCCACATTTATTAAATTGCAGTTCCAGCCATAAAAATACAAAGGACCTTGAGGATGCCAAAATACAGCAGAATAGGAACAAGAACCATTGAAGTTGCAACATTGGCTAAACGTGAAACAGAATGTCCTGCAGACAAAGTATAAAGCCTTATTGAGGCTTCATGGTAATCAAAACACATAAATATCCCTTGGGAACATTTCAGTTATTAGCGGTCACAAGCATTGGCTCAAAAATGTCACATTGAAACTTAAGGTCCCAAAGACAATAGAATAAACTCAGTCTGAAGATGATGTCTTTGTGGTAATCAAGCCGTATAAAGACCGCTAGAGAATGTTTCAGTAACTAGCAGTCATATGCACATTGGCTCAAGAACATCAAAGTGAAACTGAATGTCTCGCAGACAACAGAGTAAACTAGCTAGAGCTTGAATATGATGACTTGATGGTTGTTATAAGATGCCCAAAAAACATTTCAGTGAATATACTGGGGGGCATTTGGAATTTTAATGCAATTACTTTAAATTGCATTGTCTCAGCATTTATTGTTGATTTACATTGAAATAATGCAGACTTTGATGAGATGCCTGACAAACTTTATTTTGAGAGTGCACTGTTTTACAAGAATATGGATAGCAGCAATTTTACAATCACCTTGACTGTGTGCTTTATTCATAACAGGAAAAATGTATCGAGTTGCTGCCAGAAACACAACGTCAACAGCTAAGAAGTGGAAACATTTCTGAATATTCTTTTTCTCCTTTTACAGGAGAGCAAGTCCAACATCTTGATTCGGAGAAAGAGCAAGAAATCTTGTCAATCCTTCCTATTACTGAATTTGCTAGCATGGGGATTCCATCACCGGCTCAGCAATCATGTGATTCAAGGAAAAAAGAACTTACCATTGATACTTCTAACAGATCTAAGGATTTACCTCCGGCTTCCCCTTTGGGATGGAGTGACTATCGTCAGCCATCTATTCTTCATGGTAGGCCATTTAGATCTTCAGGGGCTAATCCTCTATTAGGTCCATCTCCAATGCTGGATGAACTAGCTAATACAAGGGATCCAGAAAGGCCTAAATTCAGTCCTATTCAAGGCCGAGTTTTAAAATATGACTTTGATTCTGGTAAGCCTCTTCAGGATAATGAATCTGCCGAGCGAGGCTCTCGTGCATCTGATTACACACTATTGCAGGAGGTGCATAGTTTACAGAAAGGAAGTGCTTTTAAGTCTCAACCATCAAAAGGATTCTTTTCAGATTTGTCACCTGCAACCAATGAGAAAAGAAGGTTTGAAGTATTGAAGAAGACACAAAATCGAACTGGAAAGTTAATTGAAAATGGCCATACAATTCCAGCAGCTGTTTTCCCTGGCAAAGATATCAACCAGATGTGCCTTGAGAATGGCTTTGTTCAGACAAGAGACCTGCCTTGTACTTCATACTTGGGTGCTGGCTCAACCGCAGAGGGGCTACAGGAAAGATCAACTTTTGCAGCGCAAGCTGTATCTATGCCAGCACATCCTATATCAAGTCCAGGTTCAAGTGGAAAACGACCACCATCAGATCGTTCATGGTTGGCTGGTCCATCTGATGCTGACTTTTGGAGGGGAAAAGGAGGTGGAACAGTTCCCGGTTCTTTTGGTGCAAAAGATCGGGATATGTCACCTCGCTATTCACCTGCAGAATCTTTTCACACGTAAGGATTTTTAGTAATTTCCTTGTAAATGAATGGCAATTTTGAATATAAGCTCTCTTTTTAAATTAATATTATTATTATTCTTTGATTGTCTGTAATTTGAAACTTTGTATTGATATTTGATATTTATGATATTGTTCTATACCAGTCCAAATTCAGGTGTTGAATCTCCAAAGCCAAATGGTGGTGTGAGGTGGAGGTCAGATGAAGAAGAGCAAGAAGACGAACAAAGGTCTGCGAGTTCCAGGAGGTTAAGAGGTTCATCTGGTTCTAAAGGGAAAAGTATAGGTCGAACTAGATTTTATGCTAATTCTATTGCCTAGATCTTTTCAACATGTAGCAATAAATATGAAGTTTTCCAAGTTTTATATCGCTGGTATCCAGCTTTGGATACTCCATTTCTTGTAGAATTAATATTAATAGGAATGCTAAAACGTGCTGCCCTTAAGAGGACGCATGCTTATTTCTAACTGCAAGGTGCTCTATGTTGTAGACGCTATTGAATATCTATACCAGTGATTCGAGGGAGATATGAGTAGCAGCTAGATTATCTGACACCGTGTATGCTCTGCTCCCTGCAAGAACCTTGCAGCGATCCGTTGTAGCCTTCAAATTTGACTCGTGTATGATTGATTTACATTGAAGCAAATTTACAATTTTAATCTTGTATAACATCGATTGGAGGATTTTGAAGTGACTCTGGTTCTTTCTGTAAGCAGAATCTTAATTGTTCATTCCGGGAATCGTAAAATCTGTCCATATGTTTGACATCACTCATTCTGGGAAGTAAAATCAAAGCATTTAAATGTTCTTTTGCAAGATAGCAGTGCGCTGAAGGTGTAAACGGGTAAGCTCAGTCCTGTTGGTAGGCCAGATCTGGGTTCCATACCGACCATTTTATTTATAGTCATACCCAAATTATTCTTGTTGGTGATGCAGGGATTCGGGAGTTCAGCCACAATGAGAGCTTTTTGGTTCTTACAGACAATTCATATGTATGTCTCGTCTTTCAATCCTTTCTGAAGCTTTTCATTTCAACTGACTCTCACTCCGTTTCTGTGGGTTGGTGTGATTATGATTCTGGTGGTTATTTATGTTCGCTCTTAGTGGCTTGGTCTGCTATTTCGATAAATTCACTTTACAACTGCCACATAAGCATAGGCAAAAAATGTTTATCGCCTCTACAGATGCTGCTTTTTACTGGCCTTTGCTACAAATGCAATGAAAGTAAATATGGATTCCTGGTCATTTGTTTTTAAACTGCTTTTGGACTGCTATAGATGATTCAAGACAAAAATAGGCATGTTTTAATTGATTCAAAGAAAGTATAATAGCTACACAAATAGTCCATTCTCACATTACTCAGTTTGGAAAGAGAAGTACATGCTTATTTTCTTCCTGTACGTTCCACACTTTGTCAAATTAAACCTTTCACTTTGATTCTCATAGTCCTTCATTCTGCATTGTATCTCTCTATTTTGCTGGTTTTGATTTTGTGACCAAAGCCATAGCTGTTTAATTACTCAAACTGAGCAATTTTTTTTTGAGTATTCAAAATCAAATGGCATTTCAGAATCACCTTTAATGTTGTATGTGATCATTTATAAGGTCTGGTGTATTTTTTAATCTTTAACTGCAGCAACTTCATAGTCTCGTATCATGTGGGCAGCAATGGACATTGTGACGACAACAGTCGTAAATTGGGCCTTTATTGCCAATCCTACTATTGAAATATTTTTTATGGCATACTTTCTAACGATGTCATGTCTGGTCTTTATCACAAAGCAAACTTGTTAATATGTGTCCTCTTTCATGTTGTTGCAAGGCATACCAAGAAAAGTAGGACAAGCTAGAGAAACAACAAATGATCTTGTAATTAATGTTGATAAACATCTTGCCAGGTTGGGTGGACTTTAGGATGCTGATGTGCAACAGTAAAATCTATCGGCTCTTTGTAAATCTTTATTGAGGGGTGGCGAATCACTGCAAATAGGAAAATATGAAGCACTGTAGACTGTCTCTTGTTTACAAGAAGCTAACATCTGTGATGTATTTTATAATCAAAATTTTTTATGTGAAGACATTTGCCGAAGCTCTTCTGGATAAATTTCTACATAGGTTATCCAGAAGTACTTTAGGCAAAATTGTTATCTAGTTTTATACAAGATCCACTGTATTAGATGCTGTATGTTATGGCTGGATTGATGATTATTGTGTGTGCTTAAGAGGGTTGACGATCAGAATGGAGTTTGTTTGTTTCCACTTACTACAAAGCTTATTTCCAGGCATCAATACAACTCATTTTTTTTGATCTACTGCTTTATTTAAACCAGCTAGGCTAGTTTCATATGCCTATATTTTAAACACGGTTTTTATTGCTTCATTGAAATATTATTTGAATGTCAGTATGATGAGCTAAATTGTTGGTTGAGAAATTGAAAGCTTAATGTTAAAAGCATCCCGAATAGGTCTCTGACAAGCAATTGTTTCTTGAGTTAATTTCAAATCTTTCATGTATCTGCAAATCTATCAACAAAAAAAGCATAATTAGGAAAAACATGTACATAAATATGAGGCAAAGGACATTACGACTCACAATACATGGGCCGTGGGTGAGAAACATTTTTGTACTTAAGGGGTAAAATACTGCTCATGACATGATTGCTTATTGCTGAGTTGTGGGTGGATGTATAGGTGGATTTGTGAATATGCATGTTCTTGGGACGGATGATATATGAAATAAAAGATCTGTAAATGCTTGTTTAAATGGTTATGATTGAAAAATGCCCCGGTCTTCCTGTTGTGGGTAGATGAGATGCTGTGAACATTTTGAAACCGATAAGAATACATGCTAATATTTCAATATAACGCTGTTATGGATTTTGATATTTCAATATTTCGAACAATACACCGGTACTTAAAAAGTGCAACCATAAAATGTACCATGCGACCATCATGTCCATCCGCTGCCATGTGGCATGGGGTTCAATACTTACTTTTTTTTGCGATACTGATTAAAAAAAACACTGTAAATACGTTTGTAGTATCCAAGCCAATTCGAACTTGCGACCTCCTTGATATTAGCGCATGTTCCTACCAACCCGCTTAGCACAGACCACATGCAAACATTTCATTTCAATAGGATATATTAAAAAACATTAAACCTATGATTTGATTGTTGACGTGCGGGTCCCACCCATGCATGTCTGCAAGGTACATTTTATGGGTCTATTGATGTATGATGGTGCTGTTGGTGTCGAATCACAGCACCCCTGGGACTCCGCAACGCGATCGTTTGAGACTCCCAGTGCGATTGCACAACATGGAGCTTTTCCCAAGTGTGGGACCTCGCAAAATCGGAAAAGCTCTCCGGATGAAGGCCGGCTCCTATTCCTCTGTTCAGATGCACCAATGAAACGCAGAGGTTTACCCAAAAAAAACTAATCTAACTACCAAGGAGACAGGGAGAGAGAAATGCATAAAAATAAACCTAAGCTACGGAGGTGATGCACCGAGGAATGAAGGACATATGTCTTGCCAATAAACACAAACCATAAAAATTGCAATGCAAGATATTATGCACAGACAGCCATATTCACAGTAAAGATCGTAAGGAGGCAAAAGAATACATGGAGGGTTGAGAATCATCCACAAAATGCATTTTTATATTTGCTCCAAAGGGGATACATCACTGCAAAAATGCCAAGAGGCAAGGTTGCATTACAAATTCAAATGGGAAGGTATTTTGCTCCACAAATCCACCTGCCAGGGAGAAGAAGGGAGGAGGCACAAAACAAAAATGTCCAACCTTTAAAAAAACAGCCCCTCCTTACATTATAAAGGAAGAAAAGATGAGAGAGAAGAGAGGAATTCGAACTGCCCCAACCACCTCCAAAACTGCATTCAATTCTTCAACAACCATGGTGGCAGATGAGATCCCCAACGCCTGTCGGGTTCGGAGCTCCCTCGTGCATTTGCATCGGGCTTAGAAACTGGCTCGACATGCTTCCTTTTCATGCTCTTCCGACGTGTTTTCCCGATTTGTTTTTGCGTCGGGTTTTGGCGACCCGAAAACATATTTTCTTGTGTCGGGTTCTTTAGAGCTCCCGACATGCTTTTTTTTGACCATGCGAACCTGACTTGTTTTCCCGCCCCGGAAACCCGATTTCCTTGTGCGTCAGATTTTTTTAACCCTTCCGGCATGTCCTTTGGTGTCGGGTTTTGGTGGGCTCCCGACATGCTCTTTCATCATGCGTTTCCGACCCGAAAACCCGATTTGCTAGGTGCGTTGGGTTTTGGAGACCCCCCTGACACATTTCTCCTTTGTCGGGTTTGGAAGAAACCCTGACATGTTTTCTTTTGCTGTTCGCTACCGACTTGTAAACCCGCGTTTGCATTCGCGTTAGTTTTTTCGGCCTTCGCGACATGTTCCAGTGTCATGATTTTCCGCTTCCCGAACCCGCGTTTTGCCCTGGTGCGTCGGGTTTTGAAGGCCCGCATACATATTTCTTTGTTGTTTCTCTGCCATGCTTCCTCGGCATGTCTTTCCCCCCCGAAACCCGCTCTGCCTCTATGCGTCAGGTTCTTTAGCCCTTGTGACATGTTTTTCCCGCGCCCTGTTTACCCGACTCCTCTGCCTGCGTGGTTCTCGCGATTTGCTCTGGTGTCGGGCCGGAGAGGGAAAGATATACAACAATTTGGCGACTCAATGGGATTACCTGCCTGTTAGGTAGAAGATCAGTGGCCTTTCAGCAATCCATTGGGCATGGAGTCATAAGCAATAACCCAAACTAAACTGATATTTGAACTCCCTCTCCGAGAACACGCTGCACTATAGAAAATCAAACCAGGAGCAACGAAACCTGTGCCAAAGCACTTAGGGAAACTGAAACCTAACTACAACAAGACAATGTGCATACACACTTAGCGGAATTGAAATCTAAGCTAATATTTACAAGGGTAACCTTTTCTTTTCAGTAGCAATGTTTAAGATAGATTCCGTTAACCGGAATCGGGAGTTCTTCTCCATCCAATGTAGACAATTGGAAGGCATTGTTACTCCTACATCCCGTGACCATGTAGGGGCCACTCCAAATGGCATCAAACTTGGAATGCCTTCCTAGTTTTGCCCGATCTGCATCCCATTTCAGAACTAGATCCCCTTCTTGGAAGGTCCTTGCTCTTGCTTTCTTATCAAACCATCTTTTCACCAAGGCTTGATCTTTCTCAATTGCCTGAACTGCACGTTCTCTTATTTCTTCCAATTCCATCAATTCCGCATACCTGGCCTCCATTGGTTCGAACTCAGCTGACTCCAACTGCCTCATGAACTCCAATGCAGGCAGTTCTAATGATATGGGCAATACCGCCTCCTTCCCATAGACCAGCTTGTAGGGAGAATTCCCTGTAGACTTTTTTGGTGTTATTCTGTCAGCCCATAATGCTGATTTTAGCTTGGTATGCCATGTTCTTTGATTTTCATCTAGAGTCCTCCTGATGATTCTTAGCAAGTTTTTGTTCGTGGACTCTGCCTGCCCATTACCCTGTGGGTAATAATTGGAAGAGGTGCTCAAGTAGATTCCATTTTTAACAGCCCATTCTGTGATCTTGGAACCTACGAATGCCAATGCGTTGTCTGATATGATAGTGGCTGGCACACCGAACCTGGTTACTATCCCTTCATAAAAGTCTAGTATGTTGGACTCGTTTGCCTCTTTGAGCGCTACCCCGCTTCGGTCCACTTGGTGAAATAGTCTGTTGCCATGAGAATCCACTTGTGGCCTTGGCTTGAGTTTGGATTTATGACCCCAATGAAGTCCAATCCCCATTGCATAAATGGTTGGTCAACCAAAATCAGGTGCAATGGAAGTGCTGCTAGTCTTTCTTTTCCTATGAAGAGTGCACATCTCTTACACTTTCTTATCCATGTATAACAGTCACTGAACACTGTGGGCCAATAATACCCTGCCTTCATTATCTTGAGAGCCGTTACTCGTGGGGCAAAATGTCCTCCAGAACCTCCATCGTGAAAATCTCGTAACACCCTCTCAATTTGACTTATCCCAATGCACCTCAGTAAAACTCCATTGATGTCTTTCTTGAACAGAACACCATCAACAAGCACATATGGAATAGCTTGTAATCTGAAGTATCTCCTTTTTTCTTTGCTCATTCCTGGAGGGCATAGTCCTGTCTGTAGGAAGTGTATCATACTCTGAGTCCAACAAGGAGTGTGCACATCATCATTTTCCTGTTCCTGACTATCCTGTAGTACCAAGACAGTCTCTTTTTCATCACCTGCTTCAACTTGTTGACTCAAGGCTAGCTGCTCACATAGTCCCTTTCCACGTACTAGCTTAGTGACCTTAATTTCGATGTCATATTCCATGACACGAGTTATCCATCCTGCACGCTTCTCATTCAGATCCTTGTTTAGAAGGAAGTCTTTGACTCCCGCATAGGAGACCAACAATTGGATCTTGTTGTTCGAGACTAGGTGCTTGAATTTCTTTAAACTCCTGATCACTGCAAGTACATGCTTTTCAATGAAAGAGTACCTAGTTTCGAATTCCTCCAAGCCTTGACTGAAGAAAGCAACTGGTTGCTCTAATCCCTCTTTGTTTTGCTGTACCAAGATTGCAGAAATTGTGTCTCCGCTACCGAAGGCATATAACACGAAGTCCTTGGAGAAGTCTGGATTGACGAGAGTCGGAGCTTGAGATATAGCCTCTTTTATTGCCTCAAAACTTGCCTTGCCTTCAGATGTCCACCTAAATTCCATGCTCTTTTTTAACATCAGCGTTATTGGTTTCACGAGAGCTGCAAAGTTTGGAACAAACCTGCGGACAAAATTGATCCTTCCTAAGAAGCTTTGAAGAGCCTTCTTGTGACTTGGCAATGGCAATGCTCGAATTGCTTCAACTCTTTCTGGGTCAATCATCAACCCTTCCTTTGAAACAATATGGCCTAGAAGTTTTCCTTCGTGAGCCAAGAATATACATTTTTTGGGATTCAAAGATACCCCAAATCTTCTACACCTCTGGAATACTTGCCTCAAATGGCAGAGGTGATCCACTGCATTTTTTTGAGAATACAGTGATGTCGTCAAGATATATCAGAACTATTTTATTGATCAACCCCCTAAATGCCATATCCATTGCCCTTTGGAAAGTGGCTCCAGCATTTGATAGCCCAAATGGCATTTTCTTGTAGGCATAGGTTCCCCATTTGGTGGTGAAAGCCGTCTTGAATTGGTCATCTTCTTTCACCGTCACCTGATTATAACCTGAGTAGCCATCTAGGAGAGAGAATCTCTCTGAACCGGATACTACTTGCAATATTTGTTCCATTGAAGGAAGTGGGTAATGGTCTTTGAGAGAGGCCCTATTGAGGTCTCGGAAGTCTACACACAACCTGATTTCTCCGCTCTTCTTCCTGACCGGGACCAAGTTTGCAACCCAGCTTGAGTGTTTGATCGGGAATATAATGCTTGCCTCTATTAGCTTGTTCAGCTCTTTCTTCATCAGAGGCTCAATGTGAGGGTTGAATGGTCTCTGTTTCTGCCTGATGGGCTTAGCATCTGGATCCAATTCTATGGTATGTTGTGCCAGCTTCGGATCGAATCCTCTCAAGTCTTCATAGCTCCAAGCGAAGACATCTGGAAATTCTTGGCAAAGCTGTATGAAATCTGATTTCTCTCGCTCAGTGGCCACTTTACCAATTTGAAGTGTTTGCCTTCCCCAATCAGAATTGGCCCTGAATCTTCTCTCTTGACCTGTATGTTAGCCTTTTCCTTACGAAACTGGTCGTTAGGGTTGAATATAGACTCCAATGTTACTAAACCCTTAGGAAGCTTGTTTGTCCGCAGCTGCACTACTTGATCCCCATACTGCTGTTCTAGTTTGTCCTGATTCCTAGCTGAGAATTCAGCCTCTTCTTGTAAGAAATTGACGATCTGTTGATCGTTCTCAAACACCTGCCAGCTTGTGTTATTATCTGGAACTGCTGGTCTCACAATCACGTGAATATGTGGTTGTGTTTTTCCCCTTCTGATGTTTTCAACCACATCAAACGTTGCTCCAACTGTTGCAAGCCTATATGCGGCTTCATTCTTCTTCCTGGGTATGGACATAATGTTGAAAGCTTCGAAATCCTCGATGAGGTCCCATACCCTATTCTTGTAGCTCTTCAGCAAGTCATTCTTTGTAGCATGTTGTCCTCTAACTTGGTTGACGATTAGCTCGCTATCTCCAAACACCTGCAAGTTCTTTATGCCCCTTTTCCTGGCCCAATGAAGTCCATGAATCAATGCCTCGTATTCAGCCGTGTTGTTTGAACAAGAAAACTGGAAACGAAAAGATGAATAATATTTGATGTCTTGTGGTGAAATCAACATTGCACCACCTCCAGCACCTTGCCTGCTTCTTGAACCATCGAAGAATAGTTGCCAAAATTCATTTTCATCCTTTTGTTCGGGCTGAATGATGTTGGGAATGGGTGAATTTTCTTCGTGTACACAATACACGCCCAATTCAGATTCTTCAATTTCCTTGTATGGGTCAAATTCATGACTCTTGTTCGCCCATTCATCCAAAGTTAAATCAGGAATTCCCTCGACCTTAGTACCTGTTTCTAGATCATTTGGACACTCCTCCTGATCAAAAACTGAGCAATTTGCATTGATAGGATTTGGTACATGAGGCTCAATATGGAAATTGGCAATTGGTTCTGACCTGATTGTTGCTTTGGCCCCATACCTTGTCCTAAAAATCATGTGTGACTAATTTGCAGATAAATATCCACCGATTTTTGCAGTGAAGTCTCTTGATAGACACAACGCAAAGAGTGGCGGGAGGTCAATCACAGACACATCTTGTAGAACTGTAACATTAGGACAGGAATGTAGTGTTAGGCTTAACCCCTTGATGACTCCAACAGTTCCCACTACTGTTCCATCTAGTTGCACTACTTCCTTCAGCACCGGCTCATACTTCAAACCCAGTTGATCCGCTATTTGCTTCGGCATCACTGAACTACTTGCCCCTGAATCTATCATGCAGTTGTGTACCAAGTGGTTTCCAACAACCAATGACACATAGAACGGTGGAGGCTTCAAATTTTTCCTTGTCTGGCCCCCATCATGTTGCACTACATTAGTGAGAACTTTCTCATGTCCTTGGTTTGATACATTTATGGCAGACCAATTAGCCATGGCAGCTTGCAATAAATCTAGTTCCCCTGGGATCGCTATTGATTCCCACATGGAGATGTTCACATGTGTCTTCTTCATTTGATCGATGATGTTGAAGGGGAATGAACTATCTTTTTGCTACCCCTTACTTGGTGCAACCTTTTCTGAAGCTACAACAGGTACCTTAAGCTGATTTTGCACATTTGGAGTTGTGTTTGGTCTACCGACCCCTTGTTGCGTAGGAGTGGTCTGAGAAACAACTGGATTACACGGTTGTCCCTCTTCCATGATTCTCTTCAATGACCGTGTTTTGGTAGCCACGCCTTGAAAAGGTTATTGGTTAACTCCACAGAAGTCTTCCGTTTGCCAATTTGCCAATGTGGTTTCTGTTGGAGGTCTCTCTTGTTGTGTTTCTTGCTGCTGATTCCCTTCTTGGCTTGGTTCTTGAGGCACACCAATGGTTTGCACCATCAAGGCCTGATTCAGTGCACCATTGAAACATGCTGACTGATTGTGAGGTAGATTGCAAGGGTAACACCAGTCATACTCCTGTGCCATGTTATTTTGTGTTGGGACCAAGGCTCTTGAGGATGTCGTTGCATTTGGATCATACGGTTGAAATGGCCTGGCAGCCTGAGGTTGTCCCCTGGCTTTGGTTTTGATTTGTAGCCTGAGCTGGTGGTCTATTTTGTTGGTACGGGGGCCTAGCTTGGTACTGCGCTTGAGGCTGATACGGTCTAGCACTTTGAGCTTGCTGTATTTTGATAGTCACTAGCTCATTTCCAAGGTTCTAACAGCTGTTTCATGACCTCTTGCAATTCTTTTGAAGTATTTGAAGGTGTGGATGCCTCACTATTGCTTTGATTTCTAGGAGTTGGAATGGGATTCAACTCTGGTGCTTGGCTGGTTGTAGGATTTCCCATATCTGGATAGAGAGGCATTGGCGGCCTTGGTGCGAGCTTACCAGCTTGGATCAAACAGTTCTCTACTCTGATCGCTGTGTCATAGGCTCCTGGCAGCGTTGTCCCTCCCATTGATTGGATCATCATGGCTATGTCTGAATTTATGGCCTTTAAAAAATAAAGGAATGCTCCTTCGGCTGTTGGTTTAACAACTATTGGAATTCTGTCCCATGTTCGTTGGAACCTGAAGTTAAAATCTGCCATTTGCTCGTTAGGAGCCCTTTTGATTGCTGTCAGCTATTCCAATAAAGACAAATTATCTGCCCTTTCCCCAAACTGGCTAAAAAGAGCTGAACAAAGTTGGTTCCAATTTGTAATAGACCCTGCTGTTAGGCTCCTAAACCATTGTAAGGCCTTGCCTTTGAAAGATGAAGCTAACAGCTTGACTGCAACATCCATTTGATTTATTTCGTGGATTGCACATACATTAGCAATATCCTGGATGTGATCAATAGGAGTAGTGTGATTCTCACCCGTGAAGTAGGGGATATTCTTTAGTGCTGCAACTGGAATTTGATTCTGAGCATTTAGGGCAAGTGGACTACTACCCGTGAAATTTACAAAGGGATTCGGTGGTAGATGCGCCATTATGATTGGCCTAAGAACCCTGGTTGATGCAAGAAAAGGCCTACCAGGTGGAGGTGTAGATAAAGTTCTGTTAGGTGGAGATGGCGATCTTTGTGATCCTCTTCCTCTCCTTCCCCAACCTGGTGAAAGTTGTAGATGGACGAATAACCCTTCTTCTCGAGTATAAGACCTTGTCTGAATCCTTCTCATGTGCCTGGGAAACTTGTGCTGCTACACCGCTGAATTCAATCCCTTCGGAGTCGCCAGATGTGTTGGAGAACAAGCCTCTAAAAGGCTGGATTTTGCCAAGTTACACACCAAACTTGACAATATTAAAAATGGAGTTTAAAACCTTGAAGGACCCAGAGGAGACAGACTTCAATTCGGAATTTAGACCCTGCTGTGCAGCTGCAGATTCTCGAAAAGCACAATCGAAACTCAGGTCACACGATGCAACTCACAAAACCCGAATTGCTATGTGTCGGAACTTGGAACATGTCCGACATCCCTCAAAACCCGAAAGGCTATTTTGATGTTTTCGGATCTCGAAATCCTGAAATCACTGCTGTCAGGGGTAGGACCATGCAATGCATCCCTCGAAACCCGAAACACTACTGCTTCTGCTTTGATGTTCTCGGATCCCGAAATCCCGAAATCACTAAAAACCTGAAATTTTGGAAAGTCAAAATCTCAAAAAACTAAAGAATACCCATTTGAAGATTACAGTCATATCTACCAACTGGTGAAATTTTGACTCGTTTTGAGCAATTTAAGCCCTTGAAAATTGATTTCGGGGTTCAGGCTGGGAAGTGCAAAATTCGAGAATTTGTAAAAAACTTGCAAATTTTTAGTGCAAATTTCATGAAAACTCCTTCAAATTTTGCTATGGAATGACCTCTTGGTCCCACCGGGCGTGCCAAAACTGTTGGTGTCGAATCACAGCACCCCTGGGACTCCGCAACGTGATCGTTTGAGACTCCCAGTGTGATTGCACAACATGGAGCTTTTCCCAAGTGTGGGACCTTGCGAAATCAGAAAAGCTCTCCGGATGAAGGCCGGCTCCTATTCCTCTGTTCAGATGCACCAATGAAACGCAGAGGTTTACCCAAAAAAAACTAATCTAACTACCAAGGAGACAGGGAGAGAGAAATGCATGAAAAATAAACCTAAGCTACGGAGGTGATGCACCGAGGAATGAAGGACATATGTCTTGCCAATAAACACAAACCATAAAAATTGCAATGCAAGATATTATGCACAGATAGCCATATTCACAGTAAAGATTGTAAGGAGGCAAAATAATACATGGAGGGTTGAGAATCATCCACAAAATGCATTTTTATATTTGCTCCAAAGGGGATACATCACTGCAAAAATGCCAAGAGGCAAGGTTGCATTACAAATTCAAATGGGAAGGTCTTTTGCTCCACAAATCCACCTGCCAGGGAGAAGAAGGGAGGAGGCACAAAACAAAAATGTCCAACCTTTAAAAAAACAGCCCCCTCCTTACATTATAAATGGAAGAAAAGATGAGAGAGAAGAGAGGAATTCGAACTGCCCCAACCACCTCCAAAACTGTATTCAATTCTTCAACAACCATGGTGGCAGATGAGATCCCCAACGCCTGTCGGGTTCGGAGCTCCCTCGTGTATTTGCATCGGGCTTGGAAACTGGCTCGACATGCTTCCTTTTCATGCTCTTCCGACGTGTTTTCCCGATTTGCTTTTGCGTCAGGTTTTGGCAACCCGAAAACATATTTTCTTGCTGTCGGGTTCTTTAAGAGCTCCCGACATGCTTTTTTTTGACCATGCGAACCCGACTTGTCGTTCCGCTCCCCGAAAACCTGATTTCCTTGTGCGTCGGATTTTCTTAACCCTTTCGGCATGTCCTTTGGTGTCGGGTTTTGGTGGGCTCCCGACACGCTCTTTCATCATGCGTTTCCGACCCAAAAACCCGATTTGCTAGGTGCGTTGGGTTTTGGAAGACCCCCCGACACATTTCTCCTTCCTGTCGGGTTTGGAAGAAACCTCGACATGTTTTCTTTTGCTGTTCGCCCCAACTTGTAAACCTGCATTTGCATTCGCGTCGGTTTTTTCGGCCTTCGCGACATGTTCCAGTGTCATGATTTCCTGCTTCCCGAACCCGTGTTTTGCCCTGGTGCATCGGGTTTTGAAGGCCCGCATACATATTTCTTTGTTGTTTCTCTGCCATGCTTCCTCGGCGTGTCTTTCCACCCCCGAAACCCGCTCTACCTCTGTGCGTCGGGTTCTTTAGCCCTTGCGACATGTTTTTCCCGCGCCCTGTTTACCCGACTCCTCCGCCCGCGTGGTTCTCACGATTTGCTCTGGTGTCGGGCCGGAGAGGGAAAGATATACAACAGGTGCATTATGTGGGGAGAATAGCCTCCAATGACGAGGTTTCTATCCTTAATATAGTATTAGTACTACCATGACATGGTGTTATTGTTTATAATTTACATTACCAAGTACTTAAAACGTACAAAGCCAATGGGTTGTAATTTTGATTTTCCATATTCTTTTTAATAATAGAATTTTGAATGGCAATTTATTTATTTTTCCATTGGTAAATGTATTTAACCCTTAGTCTTTTGGAATATTGTAATTTAAAAATCGGAGATTTATTATGCAAATGTCACTAAACATTATTACCTTCATCATTAATGTCAAAGTAAATATTATTGTCATCACTAAATGATAATATTTTAACAATTAATGTCAAAGTACATATTATAATTAACTTCATTGGTAGGGGAGGGGATCCTATAACCGTGCATCTTAATTTTAGGGGTGTGTAGATATACATAGGTGTTTTTGTCAGTACAAAATAATTCATCGGAAGGCATCCACCTTTGAAGTTGTCCTTGTTGGAATGTGTCAAATTTCGGTGATTCAAGTTCTTGGCAGAGTTGTTTACGACCACTATTTTCCGACCACACATTTGATTCTCCATTCAAGAGTGAAATGGCATTGGAGGGCTTTGAAAACAACACAACAAAAGTTGCCAAACTACACACCTCATCACCATAGGATCCTTTAGAAATGACATCGAAAACATCAAAATTGGCTTTGAATCCATGAAAGACGGTGCTAAAATTATAAGGAAAATAAGAAAAATGTCATTGGTAAACACATTACAAAATATGGAAAGTTTAAAGAGGATGTATGGAAACTGTTGTAGAAGACTCGATCCATTGGTCGTAAATTACAACGATTTTCCCTTGGAGGCCGATCAATCTAAAGAAATTGGTGGCTGTGTTTGGGGAAAATGTATGGTTTTAAATTGTTGAGTCTAAGGAGGTTGTTTTTTCTTGTGATGTAGTCAAGGTTTTTTGTGCGTTATGTGTAAGATTTGATTGTGCAAAAGCAACATCCCTTTTGATCACAATATTGGAGCTACTAGATTCATAGGTCACATATATGCAAAATGTGGCATCATGCAATTGGCATGTGAACTGTTTGACTAGATGATTAAAAGAAATGTGTCCTCATGAATTGCATTGATTGTGGGATATACACAAAATGGGACAGTTGTAAGGCTAAACACTACAACCTTCGCCATTATCCTCCCAACGCGTGTCAAAATGAGAGCTTTAGAGTAGGGCATACCGTCAAAGCATAATGGAAAGCTGATTTATGTCAGATGTGGGTGTAGGAACCCAGGTAGACGTATGCAAAATGTGGAGAGAATCATGTCAACTATTCGACTAAATGCCTCGAAGATAATGCTCTCATGAAATGCCATGGTTGCAGGGCATGCACAAAATTATTGGTCGCCGACTCTAGTAGAGGTATTCGTTTGGAGATTGTTTGACTTTTGGAAAAAGTGGGAGTAACAGTTGTGTTTAGTGCTTGTAACCCTCACACTAGATCAGCTTTGGTCAATGATTTAGGACCCCCCTAATGTCCATTTCCATTGGTTGGACGTGCATTGTCATTAAAGTGTCTTCGACTTTTGCCGGTGGCCTTTGAAAATGGCAGCAATATGTTGGTATTGAACTTATCCCCAAATAACTAGAACAAAGGAACTTTATTGAGAGATAGATGAAGACGGTTTTCAATTATTACTCCATAATTTTTTAAAATTGAAATTTGGTTCAACACAAGCTTAAACCTGTAAGATCTAGGTGTGAAATTTTACTTAGCATTACTCCCAATGTTTTTACGTAATTATGTTTTTCGAGAATATGAAAGGAGCTTCGAAATAGGGCGTGGACATCTACCAAAGCATTTTGAAGAAAGGATTTTCGACATATGTTTTATACAAAAAACTACCAATTTGGGGAGCCA
>CM034153.1:715022899-715038678 GCA_019776745.2 Taxus chinensis | reverse complement strand
AAGTACCTATGTACTTCATTCCATACTGTCTTGCTTGGTACATATGATGAAAGATACTTAATCCATGTGATTTCATATCACTGCTTTTAGAAGACAACATTCTACTCGTATCATATAACTAATCATGGAATCCTAGATATCTAGGTCTATAGATAGATCTTATGTTATCTATCAGCACTAAGTACGTCATTATTAATGGTCGAGTTACCACCACGAGATATCGTTTTTCATGATGATCCCTTTCACATTGATGTGATAATAGGTTTCATTTCCTTACGAATAAACATTACGCATGTGGTTAATAAGCTTTCATATAGCTTTAAGGTATAGTTAAACATGTTTTTATATTCATGTAAGTTGCAAATGCAGATTTAAGTTATACTCTTACATTCTTTTTACATCCTGGTTGTAAATTTTAATTAACTAACTACATTAATTCCGTAGTCCTAATTTTTTCTATTTACACTAGTAGTGTATCATGCAAAGGATAGTAATTAATAGATCTAATAACAAAATGAATAGAAAAAATCCGTAATATTCTTAGTTCATACATATTTAAATGCAATTACTCATATACCATTCATTTATCATTTACTATTTCATCACTCATCCTTATAATATATTAATTAAATAAGTTCCCAACATTCAATTAATTAACTGGAGTAATCTTTCTATAAATTCGGATTCATGATAAATCATAATTAAATAATGAATACAACTTAATTTTTTATTTTTCAAAACAATTACAATCAGAATATGATAAATTAGCCCCTTTAATCTGTTAAACCGAACAACGATATTTCACTCAATTAAAATCACAGTAATCAATACATTATGGCATTTAATCAAACAATCCAAAACAAACAATCGATGCAAGTCAGTCATCTTTCCTTTTCTCATCTTGAAGTTCCCTTTATTCCTGCAACTAAAAATGGTTTTGCACAAAAATGTACATGGTCAGTTCTACACAAACTAACATGATAAGTTCTCTTTCCCACTTAATAGTTTATGCCATTTAGTATTTGTATAAATGGAATGCTGCAATAATTTAAAATCATAAAAACAACATAATAACCAATAAGATCAATTATCATTTACTCAAGATAATCTAATTTGCATTCACAATTACTATCCACATTATTCTTTTTCTAAAGCCTTAATGGAAATTTCAAAGTGACAGACTAATAACAATAAAATGAAACAATATCGTCCTCATTTAAAGCAAGTCATCCTTTAATAGAATAAGTCAATATTCATTCTAGCAATAATTAATCAATATATACCCTTCATACATGTATTTGTATTTATTTTTATACCTGATACCTCACCTTAAGTCTAGTTGTTATTTCTACTAAGGGATTCCTCATTTCATTTGAACTAAACAAATATAAACCATCATAACATAACTATTACTTCCCATAACATTATAATGTCAGGGTCAAGCAAGGAAAGAGGTCCATACAATGTATTTGAGTTCTTTAAGCCTCATCATCTCTTTATTTACCACATAGATTACCTAAAACAATCAACCCATACTAAATAATTATGTAAGTAAGGGTAATAATGTGTATTCGACTACCCTAAGGTAATTATCATTTACCTTAAACTTCTTGAACATCCATAAGTCAATCCTTGAAGACCCAAATAAAATGATCACATAGTGACCACACAACTATCAACGTAAACCCACTAAGGTAATCTCGAATTAATTAAGCCAAGTTTGAATAGCCAAAATATTCCTGATATAATCATGGACAAAGATCATAACACTGCCAGGTAAGGCTTCACATTCACAAAAATATGACAGATCTATCAAACCTGAATACTATAGTTTGATGACATTAAGGTAAAACTGCATTACCTTAATCGATTAACAAGTTTAAGATATCTACAACCAATCTTATAAAACACGTACGTATAATGCAAATTGATAATTCCCAAATAGAGTATCCATTCTATAGAGCATCCTTATTTCTTTAAACAGTCACAGTGAGTTGTTACCACTACAGGGATATGAAACCACTCAAATTAAAAATTCATTAATACCATTTCAGAAGATTAAAATCATTAAATAGAAAATGTATCCAAGCTAATATTGTCTAGTTTAGAACCATAACAAAAAGGAAGGTAAGTTTTCCTTACGCTAACAACAGAGTCTTCCTTTGATAAAACAAGGATCCAAATAGAGTTGGCTTAATGAACAACGAAAGGAGACATCTGAAATACAACGTAATCACACTACCATCGTTAAGGCCAACTAGGAAAACCCAAATGAGTTGTGGTGTAGTAGTCCCTATCTATAACTGAGAGTCGACCCCCCCCAAAAGGCCGAACCATGAGTATGAACAACTATAATATTCACACACCAGAAGCCATTTATACTTGGATATATGAATTAGAAGATCTGTATAAGATAACCGTAGAATTGTTATTAGAAATAATCTTAATGTTTTTTTTATTGATAAGGTAGGTTGAAGGGACATGTTCCCTATTAAAATGATAAGGCTAACTCCTCAAGAAAACAAAAGGTATGCAAAATCCAAATAACAGTTGCATACCAACTTTTTAAAAAGATAGAACTATCCTAAAATTACTTCCCACCCTGGGATGGAAAATAATCGTCAATGTTGCCCATGCGTCCTTTTTTATTTTTCTACTTTTTACTTCTTTCCATTTTCCGAGATCAGAAAAAATAACCAGCGCAAGGTCATTGGGATTCGCCAAAGCCATCAAAATACTTGGCACAAAATCCTCATCTAATTCTGAAATTTCTTAAGTATGTCCCCTTTTTATGCCACCTCCAACCAAGTGTTCTTCCTGAAATCCCATCTATATATCATTCTTCTTTGTAACCGTTTTACCATCGGAGGTAGGATTATACAAATTATGTTTAAATTTTGATGCAGAAACCAAATCCGGGTTTACATAACCCCATCCGCTCGAAGATGTCAATCCATTTTTTTTCAGATTTCTTATTCTTATTGAAGGGATAGGAGGCTTGCAAATGTCTGACATTTCTGCACAATCTACATCGAAATGTAGTATTCTTATTGTCTAAGACCTGCGTATGCTGAAAATTACCAAATTTAAGGTTGATTTGATCAGGTATTCCTTTGCTTGAATCAATTTCAACTGAAATTCAGGAAAACGAAGACAAAATTGAATGTGTTCTATCCAAATCCTCTTTTATAAATTTTCTCAAAACGTTTCCAAGGCATACCACAGATGTAAGGGGAGCTCAGGAAGCCTGACCCAAACTGGTGTTTTGGCCACCGAATAAGTATTCAGATCAAATCTGGGAACCATGAAGTGATAAATAAACCCGCATGTCCCCAGAACCAAGGACCATCTGTCAAAAAAAGTTGGTAATCTTCTGGTTCCCTAAAAAGGACAATAAAAAACCCCTTGGAATAAAGAGAGATTTCACATTTATTGGTCCAATTTTTGAAAACCCACTGATACAGAGATGTGGAGGAATGCCAAAACCCATTAAACCTGCCATCCACTACATCCCATGTTAAATTTTTGAAATATTCTTCAACTTTTGGATTTTCTATAGTGAGCGAAGGAATGTCCTCGGCCAGATCAACCAGGTATGCCTCATTATTTGATGTATGCTTGCCCGAGGAATGGCCACCCTTGTTTTCTAGTGCATCTTTGAAGGAAGTAGCCTTCTAATGATGCCCCAAGCCATGATTGTCGTAATCTCCACCCCCTAGTTCCTATCACCATTCTTTACTTGTCCCTCTACCTCATCCAGATACACATTCATTTTTGGAGCCCTAGGGTTAGGGCACAGATCCGTCTCCACCTTATCTCGGTCGGCTCAGTCCAACACTCCACCACCAACCCGTGTCCCCCCAATGCTTGTTCGAATCCCTTCCCAGCATCATTCTTACCCTACAGATCCTCCTGGCTCCTGCAATCAACTCCCTCCGTAGTCGCAGCCTTTGCATTCTTCATCGACATTTTTCATTGTTGTTTCGTCAATGAAATCAAATCTTTAAGATCTCGAAATAGTCTTAATGTTACTAAGAATGTATTTTTATAATATTGTAAGTTGGAATTTTGTTATCATTTGGTGTCGAGTCTATAATTAAAATCATTATATCATTATGGTGTCAAAGTTTTAAATAGTCCATTGTCTTTGTAAATGTCATTGTTATTGTTGAAGTTAAGAGTCATAAAAGGTAAATAGGTGACTTTAGGTTTTTTATTGTCTTATTATGGTCGTATCGTGGTATCCAAAGTCATCGGAGGTTGGATCATGTACCCTACCTATTGATATTCATCAAAAGCAAAAAAAAATCAGATTCTCTAATATCTATAAATATTCTTGAAGAGATTTCTTATGAAGATCTTCATTATCCTTATAAAGACATTATTGATTGATATAAAAATATTCCTAATGAAGAAATTCCTCATAAAGAATTTTTTGTCCTTATGCCTGGAATTCTCTTCAAAGGATATTTTTCTAGATATGTTTTTTATGTTTCTGTTGGCGAGAAAATATGTCGGGTGGACAAACTTGTGGATTTCTTGCCAATGCTATAGGAATCTAAATCCCCTACTTAACCGGTGCAGTTGTCATATATGCATGCATGATTAAAGGTGGATTTTCCTAGTGGCCTTGTGGACAGGGATCCAACAGGGACACTCCACTAACCCTATGACAAAGATAACAATCTCTTGCTAGGGAATACTTTGTCTAAAAAGTGGGAAAGGGGAGTGAGAAAAGAGGTAGGAGAACTAATGTTGCAGGTAGAAAATTAGATTCTTACACACACTAGTTAGAAATTTCATCACATGCACTAAAATTAGGAAGAAACAATACTGCAAATAACAACGTGAGCTATTAGAATTTAATGAACACAAAGTATCAGTAAACCCCTTAGTCAAAAAATACTCGAAACTCCTTCTTCTTGTATTGATGCTCAAGCAGAAATTGTACAGAGTATGAGAATGGAAGACATTGAGAATAGGGGAAGTGGATGAATCTTTTCACTCACAAGCGAGAAAAATCTCTCTCATAAACTTACAAGAATACAACTAGCTAGAAGAATTTCAGAATTAGAACCCCTTGAATGAAGAGCTCATTACAATTTATTGTGCTAAACTTGACTCCTCATCTTCCTGATGCTCTTTCATATTCCTCATTTTGACTTTAGAATATTCATACTCTTATTCAAATATTAAGTCCCTTTTGTATGCAATGGAAAGTTGTAAAAGCTATGGAATGAGGCAAAAGAACCTCAAAGTTTCGCTAACTCATCTATGCACCATGAGATAAGAGCTAAACAAGGGAAACTAACATGAAAGCATTATAACTTTGACAAAAATATCAAAAACTAACATGATAAAGCTACTCTATACTCTTTTGAAAGCTTAATGAAAGTGAAACTAGTTAGATTCTAAGCAATCAAATTATGTGTTGTTTACTCCCAAACATAGTGAAGAGATCTCTCCAAGTTGGCTACATGGCC
The DNA here is from genome assembly GCA_019776745.2 of Taxus chinensis. Classification (NCBI taxonomy): domain Eukaryota; kingdom Viridiplantae; phylum Streptophyta; class Pinopsida; order Cupressales; family Taxaceae; genus Taxus; species Taxus chinensis. Next base: position 715,033,195 of record CM034153.1, on the reverse strand, counting down.
AAGCTTTAGATCTTCCCTTACTAACTATATTTGGAATGGATGGATGCAAGATGGAGGAGCTCTCAACAATAGAGTATGGCCAAGATCCAAATGTTCTATAGCTTAAAGCTATCACAAATGATTTACAGTGCCTTTCCAAAGTGCTTGAGAGAGAAGGACCATTTGAAAGGAAAGCCTTAGGCTTGTATTTATAGTTTCTGATTTAGAAGAGTTTGAAATTTGCGTACATGTGGGACTAAAGCTTTTAGATTAGATTAGGATAAACATGCTTTAGGCTTAGTAATCTTGGTTTAGACTAGTTAACTAGGGTTTAGGCTAGTTAAACTTGATTATCAAGTGATTAGAGACTCATTGAGAGTTGGGTGGGGTCGAGATAATCAATTATGACTGATAGATAGCCTACGGAGCCAATAGAAGTGGTCTAGAGAGAACAAGGGAGGTTCTGAATGGTTGAAAGGAGAAATGTTTATCTAATAAGAGATATATTATCAAAATAAACTGATTATAGGAGGAATATGACCGAAAGAGTGTCGTGAAAGGGCATTCGAGAATGGAGCGAAGAATGGGGAATTAACGAAGTGTCGTTAATTGCTTAGATTGGATGAAATGCTAAGTGTAAGCATACTTTAGATGTCTACATTTTCCCCTCTTTGGGGTGATGTAAGCAACGTCACTTCAAAGAAAGTAGACAAGCATAGACAAGTACAAATTTTTGAAGGGATAAAAGAAAAATGAGTATAATGAAGGATGCCCTCTCGATTGTCGATGGGTTGATGGAAGAACTCGATTGATGATCGAAAAGATGACAGAAAGAGAATAGAAGAAAAAATAGTGTGAACAAGAAGAAAAGGATTATGAGGAAGGGGTAATGAGCTAACATCCATCCAATGCCTTTTAAACAACTTTATTTTTCATCATATTGCTAGTGATCTTCATCATCGGTCCTTATTAAAAAGAATGAACAAAAGTGTAGTATGACATGGAAAGCCATATACGAACAAATGTCCATTGCCAAAAACACAAAATCCATGCAACATACAAAATGCAATGCAATACGAGAAAGTAAAAGATGCCTAACTCCATGCAACATGCATAATGCAATGTAATATGAGAAAGTAAACAAGCTAACCTAACAAAGAAACATAATGTAATGTTTTTGTTATCAAGTTTAAGTTCTGACCTGTGTGAAATAATGACAAGGGGTAATGATGATGCCCCGAGCAAGGATACATGTGAGGGGAATAATGGAGGACACTTGGGTCCAATGATAAAGTGATTGTGCACTATGAAATAGTACCAAGCAACTCATTGTGCCCCAGAGTATAGACGAAGTAAGCAGTCTAGCTTTTGTTGATGGAGGTAGATCAAGATGATCCGCGAGTCGCGCACATGAACAGGTGAGAACTAAAGAGCGACATTTTGTAGGATGATTTTCAATTTTTAGAAGTTTTCTTAAACATATTTGAATGTTTTGATTTTTCTAACATATTTGAATGTTTTTTTATTTTTCTAACATATTTGAATGTTTTGGTGATTTTTATAACATATTTGAATGTTTTGGTGATTTTTATAACATATTTGAATGTTTTTGAAATTTTTAAAGTTTTCTAAAACTATGTACAGGAAGACGAGGAAGCATGGATGCCCCCAGTGATAGATGGGATGTAAAAGGGCAGAATGCCATGCGTACAAGAAAGGTGAAGATGCAAAAATTCCCTAGCGATTAGGTGGGAGTATTCAAAGGAAAACTCTTCACGGGTAGAAGCAGGACCCAAGGCCATTATGGATAGGTTCAACATGATGATGAACGTAAAATAATGAAGTGCTGAGAAGAAGTAAGGATGCCTCAAGAGAAAGTTGGCCTAAAAGCACATGATAGAAAGGAATGAGGAGATTGTTTTTAGCAGAGGGGACAAAGGTGTCTACAAACAAGGCAAAAGGAATCTTATACGCATGGATGTTCTGAACAAAGTAGAAGAATGATGTGAATGATATGAATGTAGCTTAGAATCCATGCAATGAAGAAGTGATTAGCCAAAGGCACAAATCATGAGACAAGAAAATGACTAAGGCAAGAGTCTAAACAAGGTCCAAAAAGGACACTTGGTAACATACTAAACCTACTTACTCATAGAGATCTAGTGCGTGGAAGTGGAATTTATTACCTCTTGAAGGGAAGATTTAATAGAAAACAAGTGAAGACACCCTAGCCAATGTGTAGGAATGATTTATTTTTATAGGTGATAGTTGATTTGTGAATTAAGGGTAGAAGGATAGCCATACATTGCTCCGCTGCCAGCCATGCATCCATAGCCCTGAGGGAGATGTATTTGATTCTAACCGCAACATTTCTCTACTGCCAGTCAGGCGTCCATAGCCCTGATAGAGATTATTGGAAATACCCCAAGAAAGAGTTATATATCAATTTTCTTTTACTTTGTAGCTTTTAGCATTTGATTTTTTGATTGATTTTGATTATTTTGCTTTCTAAAAACTTATTTCACCTCTCCTGTTTGACAAGGGGTTAAGAACCACTGACAGCTTTATGAGAGGATGTGGAAGTGATTGTGATGACAAAATTGGCTAGTGTCAACAATTATGTCCAAAATTTCTTCACAACAAATTTATTAGATATTGATGTGATAGGATCTCTAAGAGGTCAGTCGTTCTTTAATTTACCAAGGTTATCAAACAAATACGATAGAGATAAATGTCACAAAATTTGTGTGAATAGGCTAACCAAAATATCACCGAAGGGATGAAAATGGTAGGAAAACTTGCAGAGGAAGAGAAAGAAAGGGAAGAAAGAACATCCATGTGTACGCAATACCTAAATGTAATGTTTGATCTTTGTACCTTTTATTTTTGTTGTGCTTTCTCAGGTTTTTTTGTTTTTTTGCATTTGTTTTTGATTTTTAGGTTTTTGATAGTTTTTTGAAAGTTAGGAACAACAAAGTTACTCTACATGGTAAGATCCAACAACAATGTTTACAATTTCCTTGATAAGATAGATTAGGCGTGTTTGCTTATCAAAAGTCATATTATCCCTAATCTCAATGATCGTGGTGAGATCGTACTCAACAAATGACTAGGATTTATCTTGAAATAAGGATTATTCATGTGGGAGCTTGAATTCCTAATTCATAGGTTTATGCACTTTACACCATACTTGATGGTTGCATTGGTGTGCATTCTTGAACCATGTTTGATTTACAATTTTGAGATTGTTCGAGTTATTGGGGGGTTTTGAGGTCTTGAAAGTTTTGAACTGAGCTTGATAATGAGCCTATTTGGGTTTCTTATAATCTAACGTGTGACTTTTCTGACCCCGAGAAGGAGAGGAAAGTGAATGTGGACATTTAGAACTGGTGTGAGAAATGACCACAGGCTTGCCACAGCAATTGATAGAAGAAAGATGTGGTGGATGAAAAGGATACAATCCAAGAATTGAAGAGGATTAGCTACCAGGAGGTGAGCCACTGATAGAGGATAATGAAGGGTTGTTAGAATATGGCCCTAAGATGGAAGAAATTGGGCTTTAAGGACATGGCCCAAGAATAGAAGATGATGACGAAGGGCTGCTAGGGTGTGTCCCAAGTATAGACGAGGAGGTACTACTCAATGGTACCCCATAGATAGAAGAGGATGAATGCCTACTAAGATGCAGACCAAGAATATGAGGGAGTGAGTTACCAAGAGGTGACCCACAAGTAGAAAATGGAGGGCTACTAGGAGGTGGCCCCAGGATAGAAGAAGACGATGGGATACTCAGCGGTGACCCAAGGAGAGATTTTGATTGGGGAATGGTGATAGATAAGGAATGATTTGGTAATGAGAAGATAGGCCATGGGTTAATGCTAGACCCTAACATCTCATCATGCTCAGAGGAAGGTGAAGATGGAATAACATAAGAAAAAATCAAGTTCCATTACCTTAGGCTCCTCATCTATATTATGACAAAAGGGATAAACTTCCTCTCCCCAATACGTGAGCGTATCAAGTTCTAGAAAGAATTATTCTTTGCAATCCTCTAAAGGGATATCATGTTCCCTCATTCTAAGAGAAATCAATTAGTAGAGGTTGTTTTTCTTTGGCCATAAAATGTTGAATAGAAGAAATGGACCTGATAAGCGGGGATGATTGATTGATAGAAGAATATGAAGATGGTCGATGATGTAGACGAGGGGAAGGCCTGACCTTATCACTCCCACGAAGAGTTTTGATAGTGTTTTGAAAAGATATCTTAGCACATGGATTTCTTGCAGTGGTTCGACGTGGTTGTAGACATTGATCTTTAGAAGATGATTGAGGAAATTGTATGATATGATTGAAAGGGATCAAGGGCCGAAGAGGCATGTGATTTAGACTGATAGCAGAAGATGACTCAAGAGATGACGTAGGCTTGGTGGCGGGTGTCTCATGAATGGATGAATTAGATCCAAACTTAGATCATTTTTCTAAAATATGACCTAATGTGGGAGATAAAATAGGATCACATAGCCATCTGTTAAGTTGTGACGTAGGAGTCGAATTGGATGATTGACTAGAGGGAATCTGAGTCATGGAACTCTTCGACGGAGGAAGAGGTCGTTTAGACAACTGATGAAGGAGGTCCTGCGAAGAAAGGGAGGACCATGACTCAAGACCTGAATTAGATGTTTGATTGATGGAACTTGGAGTCACACGAGTCTTAAAAGGAGGAAGACGTCATTGAGGTTAGTTGGAATTAAGGTCATGTGAAGGAAGGGAGGACCGTGATTCAGGATTTGATCTATGGGTATCCGAATAATAGTTGGGATCCGAATCTTTAGAAGAAGAGTGGGAGTCCGAATGGTAGTTTGGATCTGAATTAGAAGACGAAGAGTGGGGAAAACCTGAATAATAATTTGGATCTGTTGTCCACCTCAAAATTCCCCTGCTCTTAAGAAAGTGAAAATTTAAAATTTTGAGTTTAAGTGTCTTCTCTGTTGTACTGATAATGTGAAAAGCCAAAGAAATTGAGAAAATATGCGTTTTGGGTCATTTTGTGTGTTTTTCGGGCCTGTCGGACATTTTTGTCCCGCGTTGTCCCAAGTTCAATTGGACCCTCTGTTCCCCGATCGGCTGGTTTACCCGAAGTCTGTTCTTTTCGGGCCTGTCAGACATTTTTGTCCCGCGTGTCCCAAGTTCAATTGGACCCTCTGTTCCCCGATCAGCCGGTTCACTCGAAGTCTGTTCTTTTCGGGCCCGTCGGAACTTTTTGTCCCAAATGTCCCAAGTTCGCCCGGACCAATTGTTCCATTTTCGTCCGATTCGGCCGAGCCGCGTACTTCGCATACTTTTGTCCCGCGTGTTCCAAGAGCATTTGTGCGTCTTTTCCCCGCTTCGCCTGAATCAGCCGAGCCACGTACTTTGCACTTTCACGTCCCGCATGTCCCAGGTTCATTTGTGTGTCTTTTCCCCACTTCGCCCGAATCGGCCGAGCCGTGTACTTCACGCTTTCGCATCCCACATGTCCCAAATGAACCAAGTGCCATTCATGCTAATTTTTCCCACTCTACCCAAATATCTTGCTTATTTAATTTGGTAGGTATGTATTAAATGCGCATTTATTGCCTTTCTCTCTCCTAAACGGCTATATAACAAGCGGACCCCCTATGCGTTTTGCACACTACTTTCCTGCTATCTTTTGCTCAAACCTTTGCAATCTAAATTCCTGTGCGAATATCCGTTCCCTCTACAATTTCATCCCAAGTCTGGCTTGCAGCTTCGCCCTCCGAATTACTACCAACATGAAGATCAAATTTTAGGGGCAAGAACAAATCTCACCACTAGAGTCTGTCGTTCCCGATATCGGGGACAGTGTAGTTCGCCATCTTGACTCTAGTGATTTTTGGTCGAGGATGACAGACGCAAACCCTATGCCAATGGCACAGATGATTCATGATAGTGGTTTGGCTTTCGTTGGTGGTTTCCCAATCTCTTTGCAATGTGCAGATACAGTGCTTTCATGCGGAGCTCATTTCAACCCTGATTCGAGCGAATTGACCAATATACATGTGGCAGAGACATAGCCGAGGCATTGAAGAGATTCAAGCAGCGGATTTTGAAGTCAGTGGGTCCCTCCCAGTCATAAGCACCTGTCTTCTTCTCCTTATTCCTCTCTTCTCTTCCTATTCTTTTTCCCGGATTTATTATAATAAGTTGAGGTATTGCGATTGGCAATCCTTAACTAATCTTTAGTTAAAAGAAGTAGTTACCGAGAGTAATTGAATTGTAAACTATATAATGGCCTCTCCTCGCCATTTTGAAGGAGGAAGAACTTGGCTTGTTTTCTGAAAGTGTAAATAAATCATAAAGAAATCAATACATAAGGGCTTTTCATTCTTCATCTATCTGATCTCTTTTATCCTTAAGCTTTTCATTTAATCTTGTTAAGATCATTTGTCTATATTATATTAAGAAGCTTTGTATTCTTACAGATGTTATTGATAGAACTTTGTGTCTTTCAAATTTCATTTTATTAGTATGATACAAATGATCTTGTTTCAATTCACTGTACCTTCACATGCATAAAGAATTACTCTGTCATCTATAATTCTAAATGGTGCCTTTCTGCTCGTTCTCGTTTTCTCATTCCTCAGTCCTTTTGTAATTGATGATCCTTATAGAAAACACTTTCGTAAATATCCAAGTTCCACAAGAAAATCATGTTTTGTATATGTGTAAATAGGTTCGTTTCTGAATAAGGGAACCTCTCCCATTAAAGAGGAGGGACTTCTTGTCCCCTGACTGTTGCTCTTCGTAAAGTCCTATTTGACGACCAACAGTTTTTGGCGACTCCGCTGGGGAAATCATATTCCAGTTTATGTATTGATCATCTTTTGATCTAGCGACTCTGCGTTTTACTCGAGGGAGAAGGGCCCTTGGTATTGAAGATTCTCAATTCCAACTTTTGGAGCAGCAGGGTTTCCCTTTCCCTTCAACAAGAAATAGAAAGACTCGTTCGACAAGAACTCCACCTGTTCAAGATAGAATCCATACGGGTGGTATTCCTTCAGAGTCAATCAGTCCTAATCTTCGAGCTTTGATTCTTGCTGGTGTTGCAGTTCCTCTTCAAGCCATTTTTCCAAGAATGGTGGTACCATTGCCCTGGGGTCATCGTGTCGGGCCCCTCACCCTTCCTCAGCCTTTGCATGAGTTACCCAGAGGTAACCGTAAGAACTTCCCTAAATTCAAAGGTGATGGTAAAGCGCATCCTGATGAACACATCGCAGCCTTCATAGTTACATGTGGAGTTCTGGGAGTTGAACATGAAGATGTCTCCGTAAGACTTTTCGTTGAGACTTTACAAGATAATGCTGTTGATTGGTTCTATCACCTTCCAGCTAGTGCTATCACTAGCTGGGACACAATGAGAACTAGGTTTGAAAACCATTTCAAACCAGTAGAAGATGTGCATGCCTTGCTAGCCCAAATCTCTCAAATAAAGAAGGATTCACCAGAGCCCATGAGAGAATTTGTGGCCCGATTCAACAGGTTGATTAACAAAATTCTAGCAAATACTCGACCTGTAGATAAAATTCAAAAAAAAAAATTCCTCAATGCCCAATCGCCTGAAGTTAGTTATGCACTGAGAAGGGCTAATCTCGCAACATTGGCCAAGGATCAAACTCTTGTTGTTAGTGTTGAAGATGATTTAATCATGTCAGGGAAGTTGAGGAGAGACCCTTCTAAATCTAAATCTAGTTCTTCCTCCTCTTCCACTCCTGGACCTAATACTGATCCACTGGTACAAAAACTTGTAAATGATCTCATTGCCATTAAGAAATAATTAGCTCAGCATGCTCCTTATGCAAACGTTCCAAGGAGGAATTTTCAGCCCAGAAATCGTTTGCCTGCTACTCAAACAAGGCTAGCGCTTGAAGGACCTCCTATTAAAGTTCCTGTCAATGCAACTTGTGAAGTTGAGGAACCAGAGGTTGAGGAGGTTAATGAAGATTGTGAGGAATTTGTTGAAGAGGTTGATGATGAAGCAGATGAATTTGAGGGATCTCGAGTTAATTTCTTCACCACTAAAGGCATTGATGAAGCGGATGATTATGACGAAGTAGTAGCAGACATGAATAGTGAATCATACGATGTCATGACTCGAGAGCAGACAAATCAGAGGGAGAAAGTGATGCAGCCCACCAAGAAATCTAAGGAGTAGCCGACAACTATCCCCGTAATTGCAAAACGAGGATCTCCTATCCCCGTTTCATCTACACCAAAGGTGAGTCCTGTCAATTCATCTACTAAAGTTATTTCCGTTTCTCCTAAAATTGATAAACCTAAGATTTTAAATGATGATAGCCCATCCACTTCTGGGTCGTTTGATATTATTGATCACCTGAAAAAGACTAAGGTTCAAATCTCAGAGGCTGAATATTATCAAACCCATCCCAAGGCTTTTGCTAAAATGATTCACTTTGTCAATTCCCATTCTAAAACTACCTCTAAAGGCTTTTTACCCACTCCTGCTGCACCACAACCTAATCTAGTAGCCGCTGTCACCTCACCCAATGACAAAATCAAACCATTCTATGTGACACTTCTTATAGCTGGTCATAGGCTCAGCAATTGCGTCATAGACTCAGGAGCATCAGACAATGTGATGCCTGCTAAAGTAGCTCATGCCTTAGGTTTGACTCTCACACGCACTTATGGATCTTGTTATTCTATGGAGAGTAAGGAAGTGCCCTTGGTCGAAAGGATTAAAGATGCACAAGTGGATTTTGCTGCTTTTCCTTAGAAGAAAGTTTTGGCTACTATCTTAGTAGCAGATATTCCTCCTTCATACGGGATGTTGCTAAGCAGGAACTTCTGTAAGGATGTGGGTGGAGAAATTCAAATGGATTGGTCACATGCACTCGTACCTGTTAATGGGCAAATGAAGAAGCTGCTACCTGAGAAGCAGTCTGAGTATATTGTACAAAAAATGGATGATCCTAAAGCACAAATACTCTATGAGGATATGGGGCATGGTAACTACACGATTATGTCTCCTGAAGAAATCCAACTTCCCAAAGTCTCACCTAAAGATCCTAATGGTGTTTGGATATTAGAGTTTGATGGAAGTTGTTCCTCAGCTGGTTCTGGAGCTGGTGTCATATTGGTGTCGCCCGAAGGAAGCCTTCATCCTTTCTCATTCAAGTTGCAGTTTGAAAATACCAATAATACAGCAGAGTATGAGGCTCTCATTCTTGGACTACAGGTGGCAAAAGAACAAGGTGTGAAGAATCTTCTAGCTCATGGAGATGCAGAATTGATTGTAAAGCAAGTTAGAAACCTCTTCCAGGTGAAAAATAGAAGGTTGAAACATTACAGGAATCAGGTTTGGGATTCTGTCGACACTAAAATTTTCCTCCGTAATTTCTATTTCATTAATGTATGTATTAGGAATATGATTTTGTTAAGTATAATTAGTAGTAGCGTCTGATAGAAGATAACGGCGCCATCAATACGGTGCCGTCAATAATGTGGAGTACGATAACAATCAAAGTACAATAAGAATGTTGTAAAAAGTAAATATTTGTCGTAAGTGGTCCGGTAATGTTAAAATGTCAAAGTTTGGGTAATTAGAGAAGTAGGGTCTACGTGATTAGGAATTAGAAATATTATATTGGTAATAAGGACAAGGAGTGAGGTCATAAATATTTTGTATATTTTATTTGTAAAAAGTCTAAAAATGTGGAACCCATGTAAAATGATAAGGTTTATCTTATCTTAAAAGATAAGCTTACATGTACAGATAAGAGTTAAGGTATGGAATATGATTCGTCAGAGTGGATTTCTTATCTTATCTTAGAGATAAGCTGGATAAGCCTGGAAGTTCTATAAATAGAGAGGCCACCCCCCTCATTTAGCATAGAAGGAAGTAGTGAGAAATATTGTAGGAAGTGTGCGAAAGAAGCCATCAGTTTAAAGGTGTGTTGAAGAAGCCATTAAGAGGTGTAATTGTAAAGTTTCTCCTATAGTCTTGGTGAAAGGCAAGTGAAGTCAATAACACTTGAAGTACCTCATGGGTGAGATTGTAACAGTTTCATGTTAATATTATAATTTACTTTGATATTTCAGATTTGTCATCATTTCATCTTATCATAGTCGATGGTATTCTTGTGTTATGTTGTTGTTTTGTTTCCAAATTACATCCACCAAACTAAAGGCTATGCATTAGTAAATAATCATAGCACGAGGAGTTCCTGGTGAAGAATTATCATAGTGCCGGATTGGTGATGACATTTTGGTTCCATTGCCGGGACCATTTCCTCGTTG
>CM034153.1:715007017-715022399 GCA_019776745.2 Taxus chinensis | reverse complement strand
GCATCAATTATCCTTACTAAACTACCGTGATGACTAGATAGTTGAAAAGAAAACAACAATTCACAATTCTCCCCACCAACCACCCTTTACTTTTGAGGAGGGAGATCAGAGATGCGGATCGTATGGATTTTGACAGATCCATGTTGTAAGAGATGCTCATCAATTTTGGATGTACCAAACTCAGGGTGCCTGTTTAAGGCCGTACAGAGATTTCTGAGTATGCCTTTACCTTTGCTTCTTGGACCAGGTATAACTATCCATCAGGTTGAGTCATGCCCCGCCCTAGACGTCTTCTTTGAAATCACCATTCTAGAAAGGCACTGTTTTTTTATGTCATCTAATGGAATTTACAACCAAACATGTAGCCAAAGCAAAGCTATCCTGATCATTTTGATCTTAGTTGTCGGGAGCAAATGTCTCCTAGTCAATGCATTCTTTTTGTGCGTACCCATTTGCGACTAGTCTCGATTTATACTGTTATGGTCTTTACCCCCTTTTTCCCTTCCCCCCCCCCCCCCCCCTTTATTACCTTGTACTTGTTTTGAATATCCATCTGCATCCAATGGGTTTCTTCCCTGGTGGAAGATCGACAAGTTGTAAGGTGTTTTATTTTAATCACTGAGTTAAGTTATATTATTCATCCATGGAATTTTCAAGATTTGTACTGTAATGCCTTCCCTAGGACTATGAGGGATCATCAGATTCAATCACTCTACTCATCAAAGCAAAGTTGAACGTATTCTCTGCTTTACTGCGCGTCTGTGTCAGTGGTGGATTGTATCTAATGGAAATATATTTATGACATCTCGTAGCATGTATTATACTACTGCACATACGTTGTATTGCTCTCGTGGGTAGGATTCCATCTGATCATCACATCATCCCCATCACCACTTTCATCATTTGCGGAAAACATCAACTTCTCTTTTTACAACTGGTGAAAATCTACATCGGGTGAGTCTAGAGGAGGAGACTCTGCTTTTCTTCTTCTCAAAGAACTCAACATCTCTAGTAGTGTAGACTTTCCTGGTCTTCAGATCCATCAATCTGTACCCAAGAGTCTCTTTACTGTACCTAATGAAGATGATTTTTTTTTTGTGATTTCATATCCAATATCAATCTGTACCCAAGAGTCTCTTCAACTGTACCTAATGAAGATGATTTTTTTTGTGCTTTCATATCCAATTTCTTTATATTCTGCTTTGGGTAATGTGCATACTTGCTTTTCACCCAAACTACTTTGAGGTGTGCAACACATGGTTTCCACTTTGACCATGCTTCATGTGGTGTTACTCCGTCAAGAGTAACTGTGGGCACTCTGTTCAACAAATACACTGTTGTCTTTGATGCTTATGCCCATAATGTCTTTACTAGTCTAGAATCATTTATCATGCATCACACCATTTCCATGATAGTATGATTTCTCTCTCAATAACACCATTCTGTTGCGGTGTGTATGGAGGAGGCATTTGTCGACGAATCCCATGATCTTGAAGGTAGCTTGAACTAATCACTAATTAATTCCCCCCTCAATATGAGTGGAGGGTTTTGAGTGATGACCAGTTTCATTCTCAACAACCATTTTAATTTCTCAAGGTTTCAAAGCTTCACTTTTCTTGAGAAGACAATATATCCACATTTTTTATTGAATAATCATCAACACAAAGCATGAAGTATTGGAATCCAGAATGACTCGGCTGCATTGGACCATAAAGATTGGTATGAACCAGATCGAGATTACCATGAGCTCGAAAAGTACTCTTCTGGAATGAAGCTCTGTGTTGTTTGCTTGCTAGGTAGTGAGGACACTTGTCTGTATCCTTTTAGAGAGATGGTAATCCTTTTACCATATTGAGTCAGCGAAGTGTTTCAAGATACTTGAAATTGATGTGACCAAGTCTCTGATGCCACAATTATGCATAGGTAGAATTCTTAGCCACAAGTGCTTGATCATCTCTATGGAAAAAATCAAGTTGGAACATGCGTCTCACATTAGAGGCTTTTACAGCTATTTTCGTGCCTTGTGATTTGTCTTGAATTAAACACACTTTCTTGATGGAATGTCTATCAAAGTTAATTTTCAAGTTATGATCAAGGAGATGACCGACTGAGAGTAGATTCTTTGTCAACCTAGGGACATATAATATATCTGATAATCTATAGTTGCATAAACCAAGAGGTAGAGAAATGTTCCCAATCCCCTGAACTATGTATGGAGAATCATCACCTAATCAAAAATGGTTTTTCGAAGGCGTGTCCTTAAATGAAGTAAACTAGTCTCCGTGGCCAGTCATGTGTCAAGTGGCTCCTGAATCAACATACCAGGCATCACTAGATGACGTAGAAGGTTTACTTGATCAAGCAATATACAAGTAGTCTTCAGTATCTGAATGTTCTTCTTGCTAAAGGGGTTTTCTTTTCCATTCCCCTTTTTCTGCCCTAGATTGTAGTTCATATGTCCCTTGTGAGATTGTTGGTATTAACGTCCAGAATTACTTGATGAACCTTTCTTGTATGTATTATACCAACAATATTTTAATTCATGTCCTCTTTTGCAGATAGGACATTTCTTCTTTTGTTGCTTGTCCCCTTGTTGATGTTGATTCTGATTTTGAGACTTTTGAGAGGAATAAGGTTTACCTTTTCCTTTCCATTCTTAATGAGAAGAAAGTGCCTTCTCCTCTTCGTCATCCTTATTATACATGGCTTCCTCTTGTTGTAGTAGATTTACCAATTTGTCAAAACTCACTATCTGGTCTGACAATTTGAGTGTTGTAACAAAAATGCGGTATGAAGAAGGGAGAGATCTCAGAACAATGGGAATGAGAGCTTCATCTGTCACTGCTTCTCCCAAGGCTAGAAGTGAAGCCCTCAACTCTGTAACTCTTCTTAAGAAAGATTCTATTTTCCCATTTTGTTTAAACTTCAGTGTGTGTAACTGACTCTTCAAATTCAATATGACATTCTTGTTTTTGGCCTCGTACACCGTGCTCAACTTATCCCACACTTCTTTGGTTGTTTTGGCATCTCGAATGTGGGATTGCACACTATCAGACACTCTAAACAAGATTATTAGCTTGGCATTTTGATCGGATTTATCAAACTATCTATGTTGTGTTGAATCAGTTGTTGATCTGGTTACATTACCATTCAAAACAATCAAAATCTCTTCAAAATCAAGTTGTGTCTTGATTTTTGTCTTCCATGTTGCATAGTTATTTCCTCTGAGTAGTTGTGATTCTAGAAGAAAGAACTTGGTGGCATTGGATCCTATTTTGCAGAATCAACTGACAAAGGGTAAGGATATTATCACTCTAGGTATATGGTCTCCCAATCTATATATTGTCAGTCTGATACACTGAACCTTTCTATATATGCGCCCTTCCAATATACACGTCGGTATGTGTAAGAAGCTCACCCTTTCTATATACCAGATGATACACGAAAGAGGCATTAACATACGTGAAAGAATTCGATATGTGTTACCAAGACAATACTGAAAGGGGTTTGTGCAATTATTGACATCGACTCAAAGAAATATCCTCATACGCGCACATAACTTTGTTATATACTCGAATAATTTCTTAGTCCGGATTTAAGTTGAATAATCATTCAGAGACGGATGTGAGGTCTCAAAGTGTGTGTATTGTGTCCTTATTACTTCCCCTCGATTTAAAGGGTCGATGCCCAGATGATGTTGTTGTAGCTATATTAGGCATTAAGTGTAGTAGTAGTCGCGACGACTTTACCCGTAAGCGCTTCCCAAAGACATTGTTTATACTGAACGCTGTGAATGAAATCAAAGATCTCGTGAGTGATTTAGAACCAAATTTTTAATATATTTTTAGTACAAAGCTCTGCCAGTGTGACAGAAGTTACGATGGTTTACGGTTGAATATGACAACCTACAAATTAGTACAATACACTGAAGTAAACAATTACATTCAAAAAGTCTGAAAAAATTAAATGGAAGGCAATTTGTTTTTGTTTTTTGGGGCCTTGGTGGCCTTCGGAGCGCAATACGACTCTCTGAGCAAAAGACCGTAAAAAAAGGGTCAACATTAAGTTTCTAAGTAGCCCCCCTTTGGGCAAAAAATGCTCATAACCAAAAAAAAGCACTTTGGGAGAAATTTTTTGCCCTATTTTAGGGTTTCCTCTGCTAGTTTTAGTAGCTTGTTTAGTTGAGGCTAAGCATTTTAGAGGAGATTTTTGCTGCTAAATGTGCCTCTACAATTGGCAGTTTTGCCAAATCTTCCACTATAGCAAGCTATTTTAAAAACGATGCCTTTTGTGGGGGTCAAACCCCTAAGCTGACCACTCCCAAGTCGTTCCAACCCAACCAATGTAGTGCTTATATGCTAAAAAATGAAGCATATAGTATATAAACACTTCAGAAAAATGTCTAAACTTTTTTTTTAAACCCGACGTGGCAGACATGATGATCCACACGGTGCATGCATTGGGGGTGAGTCGTTTTAGGGTACCATTCCAAGTGGATATGAGAGTTTGTTTGGTATCTCCTACTTTTTATTTCTGAACGTCACTTTATTGTGGTTGATCTCCCCCGCTATTCATGTTTGCTTTGTACAAGATTTTTGATGCCTCATTTTAGAGATCACTATTTGAGCTTGGTTTTGATTCCACAGTTTTGTGTTTGTTGGACTTGCCAATGGCTCAGGATCATTTGAACATTTTTGTGCAGGTCCGTGTTTAGTGGTCATTCGAGAGGAGTTTGGTTGATGCTCGGGATCACGGTGAAAGGCCCATTTACAAAGTGACATAGACTCACCAATGAAATTCACGGCTCTGCTTTAATAAAACATAGCCAGACCTTTGCAAATGGTGACTTTTGGCTCGTTTGCTATGAAGGACAACTCATTCCAGAGCTCGACAAGGAAACTACTCACTCGGATTTGGATTTTACAGATGACACACCCCTGATAACTGCAAAATCGGGCTTGATAACACACAACGATGGTCCTATAGCTCTATGAAAAAGCCAATGTAGCTCAATGTGTCCAATAAATGGCTTGGATTCTTCAAATGCAAAGCTAGATACAAAACTTGCTCGGTTTGCAAAACTATGTCACCAACTCGCCAATGGAACTCGATTCCTTTACAAATACACAACTGGTCGATGTAGTCGACACCGCCTATGAATCGAGCTTAGTTCAAATGTTTGACTCGGTGTAGAATTGGATTAACATGCCAATCTCCGTTTACAAAGAGCTTAATCAACTCAGTGGGGGGAGTCGATAGACCAATGCACACAACTCACAACTTAGTTAGGACTCATTGGGGAGCTCAACCTACAAAGTTTCCTCCAAATGCAGAGGTATGCTAACAATAGAATAAACTATATTGCTTCTCTAAATTAGAGATAAAACCCCGAATGGGGAAAAAAGATATATTTTTTTAATATTCTGAATATGATTAGCTTCCAGGGAGCAAATTTTCCTGGTGTAGAGGGCACCAAGCCAAAAAAAATTGCTTTATGTTTACCTGGAGACCAAACAGGATGTTGTGGGACTGCAAGGGGATCTTGGAAGCTGCTGGAGGCAACACTGACTCTCCAATGATGCATATTTCTTCTTCAAGACTTTTCTTCCTCTACAACCTCTCTCCAACCTGGCCAGGAGCTTCAACCTGCTCTGGTACCAAATGTAAATTATGAACAGGGATGAAATCTTGGATAATTTATTGATGTTCAATCAAATCACACTTACAATGAAGTGCTATAATTTTTATAGGAATTGTACAGCCAGGTACAAATAAATGAGATGTTGCAACAATGCAACAATATACAAATTTGTGCACATATAAAAGCAAATATATGGTTTCAACCATATAACAATTAGAATAATGACAAAAGACTTATACGGGAATACTATTCCCAATTACAAACAATAAATGGATAGAGCCAACTCTTAACTAATTAATAATTAGTTAAAGTAAATGCACAATTAACCTAGGTAAAATATATTTACCCCTAACACAAACATTCCAAATTCCAAACATCTAAAAATAAAAACATCCAAAATGCAACATCTAAATATCAAAACATTCCAAAAATACACAAATGTAATGTGTGTGTTTTGTTGCATTTTCGTTTTCACCAATGATATGAGGCCTCTTTTGTTTCTTTTTATTTGCACGGTCCAATGATATGAGGACTATCCTTTTTAATCAGTCTAATGATATGAGGACCATCTTTTTATATCAATTTGTCCGATGATATGAGGACATGGGAATTCAAAAATTCAGTTATCACGGTCTTTATACCTTGGTGTATTTTTCTCTATGCCACATCAATCACAACTTTTAATGATGATAACAATGGGCACTTTATGGGGCACTTTATGGTAGCACACCCCCTTCTATTATCATCTCTTAGCCTTATCATCTTCACACATAATCCTCATCATCATCTCACTAACCATCTAACCTTCTCATCCCTCTATCCAATCAATTACTCAATATCCACATCCAAATTATTATCATCTCGTATTCAACATCCCAAATCCTCACCCCCTGGTTGGGGAATATTCGATCCAGAAAACCAATCCTCATTATCTCATCCAAACATCCTTAATCATCTAATACTCCAAATCAAATCAATCCTCAAATATCACATCATCAAATCCAACATCCTCGAATCATCATAACCTACCCCCTAGACTAGGGCATCTCAATAACTAACATCTTCAAATCCAACATCGTTAAATACAACATCCTCTAATCCAGAATCTAAAATCCTCACCCTTGTCATACATCATTGACTGGGCCATCCAAAATCCAAAATCTAATATATTCTTATCCTCCAATCCTCTAATCTTCTCCTCTTCTAATCTTCTAATCATCTTCTAATCCTCTTGTCCTGCATCTTCATCC
The DNA here is from genome assembly GCA_019776745.2 of Taxus chinensis. NCBI lineage: Eukaryota > Viridiplantae > Streptophyta > Pinopsida > Cupressales > Taxaceae > Taxus > Taxus chinensis. Next base: position 715,015,508 of record CM034153.1, on the reverse strand, counting down.
TTAATCTTATCATCATCTAATCCTCTAATCTTCTCATCCTCAATTCTCTCATTTACTAACTTGGGCCTCTCCTCTTTTCAAGTGGTTACCAGCCTCATTCCTTCCCCACCTGACCCCTCGAGGGGGCATTATATTGCCATCCCCCAACATCTTCTCTTCTTTTTCTTTGAATGGTCCATTACTACACAATAACCATTCAAAGAGGGGGAAAATGTAGACATCTAAAATGCAGACATGATTAATTATGATTAATTTGTCTCGCAACATTAGTTAAATCCATATAATAATTAATCGCAAGATTAATTATTATTAATTTTATCAATAATCCCTTTATTCTAATTTATTTCATCATTTATCTAAATATTCCATTTTATCATTTATCCCATTAAAAATCCCTTTTATCACATTTACCCTTTCATCATCTATCATTTAATCTCATTTTATCCTTGATCCATTTTATTTCATTATTATATCCTATTATCCTATTATAATCCCTATCAATATTTTCTAGGAATTTAATATTCCTACACCCTCCTACCAACCTACTCTACACATCCCTACACCTAGCCTTTCATGTAACCTCGCCCCTAATCATCATTAATAAACCTAATCTAATCCTAATCTAATCACATCCTCACACCTATAAATCTAGAGGCTTCTAAATCTAGAAGCCTCTCTACCCTTCTCCTTCCATTGAATTTTTAATTCAATGGAAGCTTCTTCCCTCCATTAATTTTGAATTCAAAAAGCTATAATGATCCATTCTAGAGAATTCCAACCCTCTCATGCATTCTCAACCCTTGATCCTAATCCAACATGGCTTCATATTAGCCATTAAATCCTCCACCCACAAGCTATAAATCAAGCTCTCCTCCTCTATGAGAGCTGACTTGGAAATCCATAACAAATCTCTGCCATTTTTATCACTCAATTGATCAATCTTCAATCCAATCCAATCATCCAATCCTTCATCCTTCATCATCCATCAAGCAATCAAAGGGGAGGCGTTGTTTGTGTGTCTCCATCAAATTTTGAATCAACAATTAACAATAAACAATCAACAATCAAGAGCAAGTCAAATCCATTAAAGAAGGATGATTCTACTTGTAGGAAAGTACATGTATATGGTCTTCTCCCTCTTTTTATCTTGCTCAATTTGAGGTAGTATGTTAGAGTGTTATAATATGAATCAATTTGTTTTGGTTCTTGTTGGCATTTTACTCCAACATCTCTTTTTACATATACAAAATGGAATTATAAGAAAATGTTGCATGATAATCATGGTATGAAAATGTAATGGAAGGTGGTGATGCATCGGCATAAGTGACGAGAAATTCAAAGGGCCCCGATGAAGGAGGTAGCACAACTTGATATACGTGATTAACAGAAGAATCACGAGTTTGTGTGTCATGCTTAGGCAAAGGTTCATTAAAGATTTTAAGTTTATTGTTATCACTGATTGGTTTAGAAGAAGATGACTCGAGGAGCTCAAGTGAATTATTATCAATAAGATCTTGAATTAGATGCCTGAGTTGGAAACAACGATCAGTGGAGTGCTCAATACATTGGTGATAGTCACATTTGGCACTTTCGTCATAATTGTGGCTATGAGGGCAAGATGGATCAAGATTGAGTGGCGATGGAAGAGTGATTATATTGCTTTCGAGAAGTTGAGGCAATAGAAATTGAGGTGCATATGGAATTTTGGTGAAATTACGCTTTGGAGATTACCATTGAAGATTTTTAGGAGGAGAGACGACATTTACAATAGCCTTTGCTTCAGCATGTTTAAGAGATGGCCTAAATTTTGATTTAGCTTGAAATTTATTAGAAGACGATGAAGAAGAATCATGATACTTGAGTTTTCCCATAGATAGAAGTTTGAATTTGCATGTTTTAAGCGTATGACATGATTGATCAAAGGAGGGAGAGGTCTCACAGATAACAGTCTCCTAAAGTGGTGGTAATAGGATTTGAACAAACAGATCTTGTAGTTCCAAATCAACAAACACATTGGTCATCTTAGCTAGATTGTTCTTATGATGTAACATATAGTCCACTATATGTTCATTAGATCTTTGATTTATTAGAGCCAGTTGTGCATAAGAGATCTTGGTACTGATATTATTTAAAAAGTGAGCGAGAAAATCATCAACTAAATGCGTGAAAGAAGTTACCCGAGAGAATATGTAGATAGTAAAACCAACAGATGGCATAATCTTGAAGATTGCGATGAATAACTTAGCTAATAATGTATGATTATCCGCATAATCTAAACATGCCACGTGAAAAGCTCAGACATGCTCTTGAGGGTCACCATGGCCATTGAAAGTGGGCAACTTAGGGGTGACGAAATTGAGAGGAAGTGAGTAATCAAAAATGATGGGTACAAAAGGAGTGTGAAGAAGCTAGGAGGAGTTAAGAGATGGATAGGAGCGTGAAGTAGGCTGTTGAAGTTGACGGAATTGAACTTGTAGATCATGATATAGAGAAGTTAGGTCCTGTGTACCAAAACAAGAGACGTGCCAAGTGTGAGAAATAAGGGAAGGAATGAAATGGTTGGTAGGAGTAGGATTAGACATGGGAACAATAGAAGTAGGTGGAAGGATAGAAGAAGGAGGTTGTGTTGTAACAGGAATATAAGTAATATTAGAGGTGGGAGGGTCAAGCTCAGCTAAATTGGTGGCCTCCTCACAAGAAACAAATAAAAGCATATCTAGGTTTTGTGAATGTTCAACAAGATGAGCATTGAGATCATGAAGGTCTTCGTCAGTAAAGGGTGGATCAATTTCAACCATGTTAAGAAGAGGATAATATCCCTAGAAGCTAGGTTGGGTTCGAACGATGGGTTGACCAAATGATTTGATTTAATTTAAATTAAATCTAAATATTTCAGAGTCACTGCTAAATCAAATGATGTACAAATGTTGAAATATAGAAATGACGCAAAAATACAAAGATTTGAAATATAAAATCCTAACCAAGGAAGAAGGAGAGAGGATTTAGTTGATTTATGCATTGCCTGAGACTGATCTAAACTAGGAAGAATGATGAACTTAATGGGAAGAGTGTCGAAAATGCTCACAATAAATTATGTACCTGCAGGTATAAGGTTGTACATGGGCGCCCATGACAAGACAGGGGCACCTGGGTGCTGGAGACCTCTTATGGGTGCCTGTGACTCTGCAAAAGCTCTGAATCTGATCTCTAATGTGCCGTGTAGTGCCCACTTCCCTTTGACATCTTTTGATACTGATCAGGGCACTGTTGACTATATTATGGACATTATTATAGTTTTGTTTAGTATGATGATTAGATGATAGATCATGGATTATTGTTGACTTGGATTTATATATGAGACATGATGATCAATATAGATATTTTATATATTGATGCTGATATATTGTTCGCATGATTATATTTATGGATGTTGTTCAGACATACGATATTTGGATATATTGAGTAGACCTATAAAATGGAATTAATTGATAACCATATAGTTGTTGATGAAATTGTAAATGATATTTGTTGGTTGCCTTGATGTTGTTGTGATTCATATATATATATATATATATATATATATAGATGATTTTGGAATCGTGTTTATATGCATTTTGGATGTTCTGATATGGCCACGAGGCCGAAGGAGGTATTTTTGTTTTTTAGGTTAAAATATCACAACAAACATCGAGGGATTGAAAACCAACCACATTAGAATTCTAGATGAATTCAACAAGGTCACCATGACAACTTGTAATTGTTTGTGTGTGTTTGATAGTTGTTAGGGATTCCCATGGGGGGGATCCCCTTCGAATGTGACCAAGGGATTTATGTTTTCTTTTATTTGGTTCGTTTGTTTAATGTTTGCATGTGTTTATTTAGTGGTGCATTGACCCCTTTCATTATTTATTAAATGGTTTGTAAATATTGCGAGTAATCATGCTGTTAAGTTAATTAATCAAATTGGGTCATAAGAAAGTAATTATTAGGGTTGTTGACCTTGATTTAAAGTGTTGTAAGAAATGTGTAAGAGATATGTAAGTTGATTTTGGAGTATGGAACACTCCACCTTCTTTGAAATTCGAATTTGTCCTTGGAGGCTGATTTTGGAGGCTTGTGGGACAAACTAGACTTGTCCCACACCTCTTAAATTTATTTACCAACCATACCTATGGTTGGAGGGTTAAATTTAGAATTTCTTTATGCATTTTTATAAGTCAAGCTAAATGTTGTAATTTCACTTTTCTTACATGTTTTAATTTCAGTCCTTTGGGGCGTGGGTTTGATTTGAGTGTGTGAGTAAAAGTGTCATATTATTCACCCACATAATTATTATGCATTGGAGAATGAAGTTGACTTGGGTGTTGGGGTTGAGGATGTGTGATGTGGCATCCTACATGGATCCACCTCATCCTCTTCTCTTCCCTCTTCTATAAAATTGGAATTCCTTACCTTGTTTTGGGGTTGCTTCACTTTTACATACTTCATTTTGGGGTGCATTCTTTTGCTGTTCGAGCTCTTGTTTTGGAGAAGTTGAAGTTTGTTGAATGCTCGTGCTTTGTTGATATTTTGGGTTGCTTGCATTGGAATAACTTGTTATTTGGAACTTGGAACAACTCCATCATGGAGAGGTAAGAGCTTAGCTCTTGGAAATACTGTTCTTTCCTTTTTATGAATGTGTGAATGGTTGTTTGTTTGTTTGCTTGATGGCTGGTTGGGTAGACTGCTTATGAATGGTGTAGGAGAAGACTACGGGGTATTTTGTGGGAGGCCCATAAGTGTTTTGGGGAGGTATAAGTGTGGAGGGAGTTAAGATTTGGGTTCCACCTTGCAAAGAAATAACTTGCATTTCTTTATTTGTTATGGGGTGCCATATGAGGTTGGGGAGGCATAAGGAAATGTGAGGAATAAGGGGTACTTCGGGGAGGCATAAGGGCATTACAGGGTTTGAATTGTTATATTTTGGTAGTTTGATCTCAGGTGGTGATACCCAATTTCCCCTTGGGAGGCATAAACATCATCCCCTATAGTTTCTTGCTCATTTGGCTTGCTCGATGAAGCATGAGTTTTGTTTGTTGTGTTTCATGTGGTTGCAAACTGCATTGTGTGTTGGACTGTGTTTTAAATGTTAAAATTTTGCTTTTCTATTATGGAAGTCTGTTATTTCAATGTGTTGAAACACATATTCTATTGCATTGTGGTTGGGGCTTGAGGGCCAATGAAGAAGGGTGACTTCTCCTTTTCATTGGATGCCTTGCTTGGGTGGAGAGCTTGCCTTTCCCCTGCTTTTGTTGTGATCAAATTGGAGAATCATGGAATTCCTTGTTGTTGTTCTGGAAGTTGAGAAAGAGGATAGAGTTTTGACAATCCTTTGTTGAGATTTATTCTTATTGTACCTCTTCCCACTTTGAAGTGGATGACATTGTATATTAATTGATGGAAAGGCTACTATGTTTTAGCTATGGAAGTTATATTTGATTATGGAAGAATATACCTTGTATTCAGTTCCGTTTATAGAAAAGAAAAGGCATGTATTCTATATGTTGTATTTTGAAAATATATGGGAAAGGAATTGTAAAAGATTCATTGAATCAATGGAAGTTTCCTTACCTTGTTCAACATGACATTGTTATATTTAAATTCTGTATTTGAAATCCCTGTTTGGAAAATTGCAAGAAAGAAATATTGTATAGAGAAAATGTATTAATCTGTTTTGTTGAAATGCATGATTTGCAAAAGATAAATATAACATCCGCATTCCTTATTTCTGACATGTTGAAAGTGAAGTAAAGATAAATAACTTTAACTAGCAGGAAATGAATTCAATGTTGTTATAGTATGGCAAAAGAAATAGATTAAGTCCTTGTTTTTAATTGTATAAACTCCATTTTTTATTTCACTGTATACCTTTGCAACATTTTATCAAATATTAATCAGAACGACCCTACAAATCTATAAAAGACAAATGAAAGATTCAATTGAACTTAATGTGATCAAATGATCCCAAGTAACACTAAAACACTTAAGGAAATTTTCATTGAACCTTGCAATCGGGGCTCAACAAAAAAAAACTCATTCTTCTTGCTGTGTAAAATTAGAAATCTTGAGTTGCAAATCAATCAACAAACTGACCTTTGCTTTCTATCCCAAATTCTTCCAAGTGAAATCCTCCATGCCTATTGGGCATGTCGAGAAAGAATTAATGGCAAATTTGAACCAATTGTGCAAGTTAAAAATTACCAGTTCACTTTTTAAGTGACAGGAAAACGTTTTCTCAAATTTGACCCTTAAAAACTTATCAAAATTAAAATCTTAAGCTTCATGTGCAAAGAGGACTTTGAGAGCTTTCAAAAGTCCTTGTTTTCCAAAACCAAGTTCCCATCAAAAGTTATGGCCTTATGGAGTTTTTACTTCATTTGGCTTAAAAAATAATCTAACTGTCAAATTTAAATGAATAAAATATTCTTAGGCGGACCCACGGGCTAAAACTTTCCTTGTTCACTTTTTGCCTAAAAAGCAAAAATTCATGAAGTTTCCCGCTGCTCTGCTAACCCGTAAGCCTTCCACGTGGCCCCGCCGCCCTGCCTTTACCTTTTGAAAAGTACTTACATGGGCGTGCGGGCCCACAATCCTTAACTTAGCTTTAATTTTTTTTTTGAAAAAATTTCCTAACTTTCCCCACTGCCCCACCGACCCGTAGCCAATCAAGTGCTACCATGTGGCTTCACGAGGCAATGGTGGAGGCGCGGAATCATTTAAAACCTTAGCACTTTCGAAAATCAATTTGGAAATTTTTATAAGTTTCCTCCGCGCCATCGCTGGCCCGCAGCCAAATCTGTATTGCCACAGTGGCTTCTATGAGGTGTCGACGGAGGAGCAGAGCTTTTAAACCTTAGCGCTTTGAAAAATTTTTGGGCAAAAATTACTAAGTTCTCCCCGCCCGGCCGCAGCCAATTGTGGTTGACATGTGCACCTTGGGCGGTCGACGAACGCACGGAGCATTTAAATCGTAAGCGCTTTTCCTTTGAAAAGTTGAATTTTCCTAAGTCTCCCCGACGACCTGTAACCAATCATTCGGTTGACACATGGCGTACTCGAGCACGTTTGACAGAGGAGCAGGCTAAAATGTTCCCTTTTTGCCCTTTCTCTAAATTAAGTCAAATATCCTGTTTTACCTCGACGACCCGCCTTTCCCGCCCTAGGCATGGATTTTGGACAAGTGTCATTAGCAGACCCCCAAGTTTGAAATTTTCCTTCTTTGGGTGCAAAGCCCCGCCCACGGGGCGCGCATAAGTGAAATGCGCTTTTCGCCCAAAGAGCGCTAAGGGCAAAACTTCTTCCCTAGGCCCGTCTTGGGAAAAATTTCTCCTTCACAAGGCCCGCCGGCCCTAACTGAGAACTACGAGGAGTTAGGAGGACTTCTTTATATCACTGGAAAGGGGAGGAAATTCCTATCTACTGGGAGTGTTTTCAAGAAATTTGAGTGCATTAATTTTGAGAAAATTCAGGCTGCCATCTTTTAAGTCAGTTAGAGAATGAGATAGTGAGGAAATTGTCCTCCTTAATCTAATGACTATTACAACCCTAAATTTTGACCTCGAGAGAACTTTAATAATTGTTGTAATGGGAAAACTATAACTATTATTATAACGACCTTGAAATTGTATGACAACTTTTGGTATGTAGTATGGTTGTAGGACCCTTTTTAAACAAAAAAATATTCCATAATTTTTCTAACAAATTAGGTTGTTTTGGGTCTCCAAGGGGTTGTTTTAGTGGGAGTTACATGTGCAATTACCTATATATTCCCTTGGTAGTCGCATAATGATGCCGAGGTACTGCGAACCTACAAAATAGAAGTTTACCTGCAAAAAAATCCACAAACCACATCAAACCTAAAAATAAAATGCAATACGGGGGAGTCAGACTTACTTACCACAAAGGTCACCCCGCGAAGTGAACTTACACTGAGTGATGTACTACATCTCAGACTCATGTAGTTTCTGGTGAGTGTATGTAGAATTGTGGCCATAGGATGCCCTTTGTACAAGTTGCACTGATAACGGTGATAGCTAGATGTAGTAACATAATAGATGAGTGGATGGAAAAATGGAACGTTCCCCTCCTCTACTGTGTATGTAGAGTTGTGATGAAAAACCCTTCTCTTGAGTGAATGTTGGATGCTTTAGAATGGTTTAGGTGCCTTTGGGATGCAAGTAGGTTATCCCCCAGGTAGTAATGCTACTGCGTGGTTCCCTATTTAGACACATAACTATAAACTGTACGAATAAACTGTATAATATGGTTTTCAGCAGCGTGTGAAGATTTTATGGCCCTTCAGATATGGACCGCATCAAGAGTTACAGCGGTAGAGTTAAGTGGATATATCACCGAGTATTTTCATGCCGAGGTAAGGGGTATGATAGGGTTTTGATTTTGTCAGGGTTGTATTTGGTTTTTTCTTTTCGGAAAACACTGAACAGATTGATTA